>LAPY01002532.1:3028-19444 GCA_000970635.1 Eragrostis tef
GCCATGATTAGACGATGGTTACTGTAGCATTACTGTAGTAAAACATAGATTAATTAGGCTCATTAGATTCGTCTCTCCAAGATATACCCATCTGTAAAAAAGTTTTATTATTAGACTTTATTTAATATTCTTAAATAATAAGATTCTCTTTAGTGCTAAAGTTTAGAGGGGTCTAATTCACGTCACCGAACGCGCCCAAAGTTCAGCCGGAAAAGGTAAACGAAGCAGAACTGCAGAACTGCAGAGGTCGTCTTTGCAAACTCACCCTTGCTCATCTCAGGTTTTGCGTGGATGTGTACCTGCCTGTGTGTCTTTTTTTTTTTGCGAGACCTGCCTGTGTGTCCCTGATTTGACAACACGGCATATATCATCCGTTCCGGCAAGTGCTGGGACACAGATCGGCTGGACCATTTACTACCGATCTTAGTAGTGGGGAACCCTCATGTTTTTATTTATTTATTTCTAATATAAAGAAGAAGGAGAAAATGGTGTATTCAACACATTCCGGATCGTCGGAAATCTCTTCTAGAGCTCACGAAGCGACTTCTTCTTCATCTTGAAGTTGTTTTTTCACAATTTACTCTAGCACAGTGGATGCTATTGCTACCACTATCAAAATACGCATGTACCAAGGGTGTAAATGCAAGATGCACGAACAATACTCAAATTGAACCGGATGAGCATGTACTGCGCAAAGCAGATCGGCCGGTAGATCTGAGCCTCTCTGGGCTGGAGTTGACATTCCATTTTCTGTTGAGTTACGCTTGCAACAACGCTAGTGTTTGATCCAAGCAGAGCAGTACAGTAGAGGTCAAGTATACGGGTCGCTTTCTCATGCTGCATCTGGCTGGCTACATGGGTATCATGAGACGCATCTGGTTTTGTTAATTGGTGTCGCGCATTGGATTCCGCTGCCTCCCATGTGAGACCCCAGCCCTCGGTCCCTGTCGGATTTCATTTCGTATATCATGCACGTACTGCTCTACGCTGCATGCATTTAGCCGGCTGTCGAGATCTTCCATTAATTTTTTCCTTTTGTTTTTCTCGTTTTCGTAGATCAAGTTAATCATTCTTTTTTGTTATGTATAGAGCCGATGATGATCCAGAAACATGTGGTATATCTGGTCGCTAATCGTGGTTCATCAGTTTCTCATCTTCAAAATGTAGAATATGTCCCTTTCCAAAAAAAAATGTAGAATATATACCACTTCTTATTTTATTTGATATCTTTTGGCAAAATGGCATAAGACGGTGCCAAATTATGTTGAGAAAATATGCCAAGAGATGACATCCTGTCCCGATAATGAAATCCAGTAGCAGTGTCAGTGGAAAATATGCAATTTTCTAATAAATACTTTAATGGCTCCGATAAGCTCATGCTTAGCTAGCTTTATCCAATACAAGTTCGGTGCGTGCGAAAGTGTTTTCCGATCGAACTCCGTGTTTACATGACAAGGATGCATCACGCATTATATTGGGGGTTAGCATGGGTCCTGGTGGTACACCAGGTCATTTTCCAGGACGATCGTGACTTAGCCACGGATCCAAAGTCTCCAGAGTCCAGACACTGCATCATGAAAACTGTGCTTGCAGGTACTTAAAAACGGCGAAAACAGCCGGTCGAGAAAACCAGAAATACTTTTGCTATGATATGAATGCGATCGAGCTGCTTTACCGAGCAGCACAAGATGGCGCGTCAAAAGAAGGCATATAAATTGATGGAGCAATGCTGCTGCATAATGGTGGTAATTTGAGAAAAGCAGCCATGGCCTGCAACTGAAAACAGGGGGATATTTTCGTTCAACAGGAGAACGCGAGATGCCAATTCGATTTGCTCTTAACCTCGATCAAGTGATTCTCACGTAGTATTCTTTATTTTTCTTTTTGCCTCATACAAGATGCCAATCAGAGGCTACCGCCAACGACCCTTTTGTGTACGTGTATTTTATTTTATTGATTCAGATGCCTGTGGGGGCCTGTGGCCTGTGTAGATTACGTATAAAATAGTGCAAGTTTGTTACTAGTAGTAGTATTTGGCAATTGGCATGCCATATATTACTGCAACTTGTGCTCTTGCTGATCATTGCACGGGAAAGTTAGTAATGGGGTCTCCTATAGGGTGAGCACCGCCCTATGCAATGCAACCTAGCTAGTATCATGACATATACTACAAAAGTCAGGATTTTGGCTTATCACCTGTACTTAAATATTGGTAATATGTAAGAAAATCAGAGCTAGAGGAACTAGCCAAGAGGGGTTCTGCTCCCTGTTGATTCAAATTACAGTGCTATGTTACTCTGAAGAGATACTGTTTCACATGAATTCACATGAAGCTCCGTTTGAGATGCAAGAGTTTTCTTCCATTCATGTGAATAAAAACGTTTCATAAGAAAATCATGCAAAGTCCTTGTGTTTTAATAGTTGCCTAAAGTAAGGACCATTGGACTCGCTGGTTCTCCCCCATTAGTTTCTGCCCTGAGTATAGGCTGCTTTTTCATGTGACACTCCCATTTTCCGAACTTCTTGCCTTTCTTATCTCTAATCTATATTAGGCTACTCCTAAGTGCGTATAATTGGCAATACAATCATGCTCTTTGTGGAGTAGCGCATTATCTCACTTAGTATATTCGCACACTTTTTGTTCTCACATCAAACGGATGCAATCCAAAAGAAAAAAGAAAAAGAAAAGGCAGCATTTTGACCACATCACGGGGCCCACACCTCTCCTCCCTCCTCCTTGCCCTCTCTCTCTCATCAGTCATCACACTCCTCTTCAGACAGAGCCATCACGGTATGACCCCTCTCTCTTTCTCTCTCTAGCCGTGCCTCTTTTCTCTCTCCTCGGGGGCCTTGCCCGGGCCTTCTCCTTCCACCGTCCTCCTTCCGCCATTGCCTTTTGCTGCCTATATAGGGGAACTGGATTAGAAAGGGAGCTCCCAGCGAGTTCTGAACCCATCCAAAACCCCTCCCTTTTCTCCTCCCCTCCCGCCGCCGGCACCGCCGTGTAGGATCAAATGCGGCGAGATCTGCGTCGCGCGTGACGCCGCGGGACACCGAAGACTAGAAGCTTTCTGAACTGGGAGCGGCGGCGCGCTCGGTCTCGATCTCCCTGGCGGTTCCGGTGAGTTCTTGGAGCGGAGCTGGCGGGTCAGCATCCCCAACTTGGACTGGAGTGGATTTATCTTTCTTTATTTCGTTGTTTGCTCGCTCGATCAGGTGGAGTTGTTCCTTCCGCTCAATGCAATGTTTCTCAAGTGGTCTTGGTGTGCTCTTGGAGTTGGTTGGTGATTCTACTCCTAGTAAAAAAAAAGAGAAAGATTTGATTTTTGGTTGCTTGGATTCGGGGATCACATTTCACTCCTTCTGAACATTCTGATATGCTGATGGAGTTGGCATTTTGGATTCAGTCAATGAATTGTTGGGATATTTCAATTTGGAGTTGGTAGGAGTTGGGGCTGATTTTCTCCCCTCCTCTTCAATTTTGATGTGCTCCTGAGGCTGACATTTCTGCCCGGAGCTCCATTATTTTCCCCCCTCTTTGTTTTCGGAACAGTTTTTGGGGCTGTCGGCAAGTTTTGTCACCAAGTGCTTTCGCATCCGTAATTCGGGGTCACTTGTCCTTTCTTGCATTTTCTTTCATGTGAGCTCACGTTTTCTCCTCCTCTTTTCCATTTTATTTTGCCTGACAATACTTTCACTGAAAATTGTGTTGGACTTAAAGGTGTTCCTTACTTTCTTCTTAATAATGCAGAGTTATGGGGAGTGCTTTAATGCTGCTGTTGTTCCATCTTCACCAGTCACCATGTCTTAACAACGTCTGATTTTTTTCCCCTCCAGGACAGTGGAGAGAAAAGTGAAAACTTGCAATCGCGAGGTTCAGGCTCCAGAAGGATGGATCAGTATGAGGTACTGGAGCAGATTGGGAAAGGCGCATTTGGCTCTGCACTGTTGGTGAGGCACAAGGTGGAGAAGAAGAAGTGAGCCTAGCTAGCACTGTTGTTCACTTGTGGGCTTATGTTTCCCTTTTTTCAGCCATTTTCACCTTGCTGAGCTCTTCTCTGTTGTGTAGGTACGTGTTGAAGAAGATCCGGCTTGCGCGGCAAACTGACCGCACTCGCCGGTCTGCCCACCAGGAGGTTAGCATCTCCTGCTCCATCTTGAAATGTTACCTGTCAAATATTTGGTATCTAGCCATGTTATAAAGTAATGGCTTATTTTCACCAAGCAAGCCTTGTTAATGTAACTCTGGTGCATAAGGATAAGTTTTTTGAATCGAATGTACAAAATGATAAGTAACTACCAAGAGAGTTGGCTCCTCATAAGTTAATTGTGTCCATGTCTTATCATGACGATATCATGTATAGTTTGGAACTCAATGAACTTATCTGATTTATGCTGAAATCTTCTTGCAGATGCAACTTATTGCAACAGTGAGAAATCCGTTCATTGTGGAGTACAAAGATTCATGGGTTGAAAAGGTAGGTAAAGGGGCAAAACATTGTAAGTGAACAAATAGTATCATAATGAAAGGCATGGTGAAATAGCTTCACCTTTCATTGCAATGCATCTCATTTGTTTTCTTTTAACTTTCAGGGTTGCTATGTCTGCATCGTTATCGGTTATTGTGAAGGGGGAGACATGTATGTATTTCTGGGAGGCTAAACAGCTTTTCAAATAGTTTGTTTGTTAATCTTGAGTTCATTGCTAACGCAATCTGTTTTGGTCCAGGGCTGAGGTTATCAAAAGAGCTACTGGAAACCATTTTTCTGAAGAGGTGTGGTTCTTGACATTGCTTTCATTTTGACATCTTTGGGTTGTTTAACTGCAAGCCTGCAACTAAACGAGGCACCCTTAACAATATGCTCATTTTGCAGAAAATTTGCAAGTGGCTTGTGCAGCTTCTCATGGCTCTTGATTATTTACACGCAAATCACATTCTTCATCGAGATGTGAAGGTCGGTGGCAGTGCTTCATTCCCAAACACATGATGAGACTCTGCTTCTGTTTCTAGTTCTATTTATGTCAGTAGTGCCTAATGAAATTGCTCAATTTGTTGCAGTGTTCCAATATTTTTATTGCCAGAGATCAAAGCATACGTCTAGGTACGTGACCTAGTCTGAAGAAGAGTATAATCCTTTATGTGTGGGTTTCGCAACCTTGGTGATAATTTAATTTCAAATCTGTACAAATGCAGGTGACTTTGGGCTCGCAAAAATATTGACTTCAGATGATCTTGCATCTTCTGTAAGTTTACCTGAACTTTTTTAGATTTCTTGCATGTATTCCATGGTTTTGCTTACTACTGTTTTGCTTCAACAAAGGTGGTAGGAACACCAAGTTATATGTGCCCAGAACTACTTGCTGATATACCATATGGTACCAAGTCTGATATTTGGTCTCTAGGTTCGTGTCATTTCAGTTCATACATCATGATTCTGCACCTGAAAAAGCACACTTGCGATTTAATAACCAATATTGCTTTTTTTGCAGGATGTTGCATATATGAAATGGCTGCTCTCAAGCCTGCGTTTAAAGCATTTGTAAGTTTCTAGCTTACTTTTGAGATGCTACCTATTTAGTTTGTATGTTGTTGTACCTTGATGACTAAAACTTCATATATACTTGTGTTACTTAATATTCTATTCTTAGGACATTTGATAATTATGTCTTGTCTTGGATGTGTGTCCCTATATTGTCTGCACTAGTGAACTAGTGTGTGTATGTTATTTGCGCGAGTAAACTAGGAAGTCTTATGTGAACGTATGCTATAGATGTTGCATGGCATGTATGCTGTAACCAAGTCGATTTGAATATATGTGACTGCATGTAATTTTACTATTTTCGTCCTAATATTATTGCAACTCTACGTAATCTAAAACCTGATCATTTCTTGGCAGGACATGCAAGCTCTGATTAACAAGATCACAAAATCGATTGTATCACCATTGCCCACAAGATATACTGGCGCCTTGTAAGTTTGTTATTGAATTATATTCCCTTACATTTTCATCTTGTTTGTCTCCTTGCCTGAATGGAGATTTGTTTTACTTCTTGCAGTAGGGGACTTATCAAGAGCATGCTACGGAAGAGCCCAGAGCACAGACCTAGTGTAATTCCTCATTGCACTCTTTAGTAATCTATTATTTATGCGGATGCAAATTTGTTTACTCTAACATAAACTTTTCGCATGGCTTTCCTATACAGGCTGCTGAACTGCTAAAGCATCCCCATCTTCAGCCTTACGTGCTTCAAGTTCAATTAAAGTCTAGTCCTTCTCGCAATGTGTCTTCTATCTATCAATCTCTGACAGACAAAGTTAAGAAGATGACATTTCCGAACGATATAACTGATTCTGCCCGAAGAAGGGCAGCTAGGAGGAATTCTTTGGGAAATGAAAGGACTGTAACATTTTGCAAACCATCTCCTGAGCGGAACTCTATTAGCTCTACTCGGAGCATCAAAGAGTATACAACTACTCTTAGTGTCAAAGAGCTATCCATTGACAGCAGTCAAGTTGATGATGAGGTGACCAGTAAGGCCATTATAACGAAAACACCAGGCATTCTAAGGACTCCTAAGAGTGCTCCAACCAAGACATTCACAGCTCGAAATCGGCTGGATCCTCCAAAAACATCTTATACCAGAACAAACCAGAACGAGGTATTGACATTGCCCTTGTTCTATGTTTTTTACTTCTTTATGCTTTGTTAATGCTGATAAACATGTGCATGATTCTCTGTTACAAGATGCACATGTACATACTTCTTTGATGTTATTATTAATAAGCTTCTTTATCTTTTAGTTGAGCTTGTGTGGTCCTCATAGTTAGATGTTTATCACAAGTTCACCAATCAAGTTATCATAATGATCCATTTGTTTATTGCGTGTACGGGTATAACTAGCTAATACTTAGCTTCATAACGAGTCTGCATTTGCATGATCATGTTACCTGTTTTATACTTATATGTTGAAACACGATTGACCAATACTCATTGTACTTGTATTACCCCCTGTACAGCTTCCCTCAAGGGCACCTCTAAACAAAAGTGCTCGAACAGCTCGAAGAGCATCCCTCCCGCTGCCGACATACGGGACAGCTAGCAAGAGCACCATCAGCATCCTTGAGCAGCTAGACTCCCCAGATGTCTCTGTTAACGCACCTCGGATTGACAGAATTGCAGAATTCCCACTAGCTTCGTCTGAGGATCCCTTGGTTGCAATCAATAAGCCCTCTTCTGCTCATGGCTCGTGCTCCACTCCTCCCTTCATCAACCGGTCAATCACCAAGGACAAGTACACAATCCAAGTATCACACACCGATGGGGATAACGGAAGTGACTCATCAGGACGCAATGCCACTGCTGCCTCCAGCCGAGGTTCCAACGACTCCAGGCTGCAGCGGTTCGACACCTCGTCATTCCAGCAGCGTGCGGAGGCGCTGGAGGGGCTGCTGGAGTTCAGCGCACAGCTGCTGCAGCAGGAAAGATACGAGGAACTGGGGATCCTGCTGAAGCCATTCGGCCCCGAGAAGGCATCTCCTAGAGAGACAGCCATCTGGCTCACGAAGAGCTTCAAGGAGACATCATCATAGCCTCTCGCTATCGGTTATGCGTCGACATAATTGCCAGTTTTGTAACAAGCAACGTAGCTCAGATAGTTTGAGGACTGAAGTTTAGCTGCTGGGAGTCAACACCACCTCAGTGTTGCCCTGACTCAGGTTTCCATCATGTAGCCATCTTCCAATTGCCATGTAGGAAATTCAGGAATCAGTAGTAGTAGCAGTAGACTTGTAAGTTGAACCCAGGATCTGGCAAAGATCCTAAACCTTGTAATCATGTGTCACTTGCAATCATGTAGTACATTGGAGGATTGGAGATCCAGTTGTCAGTAGTCTGGTTCTCCAGCCTCATCCTGATCAATATGAGATGAAGAATCCTATGCTTCCCCTGACTAGTAAACTATGCATAGTAGATATATATCTATCACATGTTGACATACCATGTACCTAGCCTTGTATATGGAATAGTCATGTGTCGATAAAACTGTGAGCCATGCCTTGTGTTCTCCAAGCCACTCACAGCTAGCTACCACATCAAACGGCAGCGGCCATGTGGGCGCAGAGAAAAACCTTGGCCGAATCCCTGCTCCATGTGCCCTGCCGCGCCGTCTCCCGTATCTCCGTGCCAGGATGGGAGAAAACAATGGATGCGTGGATCTTGGGGGACTGGGAGCACGGGGCATGTCTTGGCTCCTTGCAGGCGTCGCAGGAGCAACGCCATGTAGAGAACAGTGCTCTTGTCCTTTTAATCTTGGGAGACGAAGAACATAGTGTATATTTTCAAGTGTTGGTCCTAGCTACAAGTAAGCAATCGATGTTTTCCAGGGGCCTAGAAGTAAATAATCAACACATGTAACTATGCAAAGTGCATGCAGCAGAAGCTCTAAGCAGATTGTGACAAGTACAGCCATTGAATCAAAGTGGTGTTTTAACAGTTAGTACAATGTTTGTTAGCTTCCAAAAGAATTGAACAGGTCAGAACTTGGTATTTTCAACTTGGTAGTTCCTCTATGATTCTTCTTTACATGCTGAATAACGTGTCAGGTAGCAATTGTCCATCTACAGATTACCCTGGTGCAACAGAATTGCGAGAGAAAGGACACTATTTTATTTCTCCTTTGATATCTACTCAAGAATTATTATCTTCTACGGTCGATCAGTACTATATGCTTTGAAATGGGGGTAGCAAAAGGCCCACATCTTCTAATATAACCGTGTATAAACCAATTAAACCCCCCATAGTCATATAGATCATACTATTGAGTCAGCATTGCTGGACTCATTCTCAGGCTGTGCAACGGCCGGTCTTGGCTTCTGATCATCGACAAAGTGCCGAGGAGATGACATGGTGGACGAAGACGACGGCGAGGATGGTGACGACGGCGTTGCTATTTTGCGGACCGGGCTCAGTGGCATGTGCAGCCTCCGCAGTTCGCTCATGGGGCTTCGTGGGCTCAGGAGCAGTGGAGGTGGCTGCAGCTGCGGCTCTGGGGGTTCTGCAACCGGAGGGCGGTGCTCTGCTTGCTGCTCGGCTGCCACCTTGTTCACCAGGTTCTGTATTGTCGGCAGTAGTTTTGCTGAAACAGAGATGAGCCCAGGAACCTACACAATAAGATCAGTTTAAATCCTCATGAGCTTCTTTCAGAATGAATAGAGCTGACGCAACTGAAGGTCCGAAGCACTGGTGTCGTTCAGCTACTGATACAAGATATTGCCCTGGATCTTGCTTATCCGCATGTGCATTATTTAACTTACCACACCGTTTTGGAATTCCCTGCTGATATCTAGCTGAACTGCTAGAGCTTTAGCCAGCAAATAGCCCACAAATAGCAAGAACAGGTATAAGGGGTTCCTGAACAGAACAATAAGAATTTCAGTGTCATAAAAATGTTCAGCATGTAAAGACCTACTACATAGATTTGGGGTACCTTAGAAGCATCATAATCTCGTTAAAACCAAGAACTGCGATAGCAACCATGGCCCATGGAGGAGGCAATTTGCTATTACCGCGTCTGTGAGCTTGCTGTATTGGAAAACAAGAAGTAAAGCCAAATGTTAAAAAGTACTGTAGAAATCTGTTTCTCCCACAGGGAAAAACCTTGCCTCATAATAACTTATATATATAAAAAAATCAAAGCTCTGTTTTTTGCACACCTGTGTAGATACTGCTTGTGTAATGGCGAACTCGGTCTCTGCTTTGAACTGCTTCCACAGTGACTTGCACTGAGCTGGAGTAATCATTGTATACTTTGGAGGAATCTGTTTCCCGAGTCATAAGGTGATGGCATGTACTTTTAATGTTTACTGAAGGAAGAACAAACCACAAAAATAAATAATTACCTCTTCCCAAGTAGTAGAAGCAAGCGGATCGGCATGAGCGGCACTTGCAATCTTTGATACCACAGAGCCCTCCAGAAGTGTTGACATGAGGATGCTTTCAATCCTATCTTCTTCGTCATCCCAGCGAATGGCCACCATTACAGACAGAAGTTTGAGAGCCTGAAACATTAGTTTATTAAAACTAAAAAAAAAGAAATAAAATAGGTGAAGATTTATTTTTCATGTTGGAAGGGCATGACTCATGTACCGCTGATCGAGCATCCTTAGCTATTGCACGGACATCTTCCTTTCCTGTCCAAACCCTTGGAATTGAATCCTTGTCATGACTAAACACCGTTGTGAACCTGGCTCAGCAGAAAAGTGTCAGAAGGTTGAGAAAGTGATTGATACGAGGAACAAACAATAGGCTGTCAACCTTTCTTTCATATGAATCAGTACTTTGCTAACTTCGTCTTTGGCTTTATTTTCCACGACACTTTGGGCATAATCCCTTAAATTTGACACCATTTGTTCTGCCGGCATGTATTCCACTTCAAACCCAAAAAGGGTTTTCAGAAACTGTGGTAGGATGCACTCGGTCTCACGTCTATACACATTTCTTATTGATGCCCAGGTTGTTTGGTCCGCGGCATCAAAAAGTGACTCCACAGGTTCAGCGAGTGCTTTCCTTAGTTTATCCTGCACATACCCAATGAGAAAAGAAAAAGAAAAAAAACTCATTAGCATGTGCTAATGAATGGATGCATTGATAAGCTAATAAAAATTAAAATTTCAGCTTTCTTGGACTCAACCTTGGCCTGGGTTGTCAGTTCTGATAACTTCTTTTCACGAACTGAAAACGCATGATCTTCAATATCACGACGTACTTTCTCCAGAATTTTAGAGTAGTCCCAGTTTGCCTGCTTGATTACAGCATCTAGAATACAAGGGCTTATCAGATGATGCACCACCTTTCCAAGGTATTGATATACCAAAATAAATATGCAATCATAACAATTGCATAACACAGATAATTGAGGAATGAAAAAAAGTTGCCACATCATCGAATGCAGAAAATCCAGATGGTTCTTCTATGAAGAACGTAAGGCTAATTCGATTGCAGCATTAAATGGATAGGACACCTTTCAATTGTCATCTAGACATGATACTTTTAGAACAAATATTACCATCCTGAGCGTTTTTTTAGGAGATAAGTGCTATCATCTTTGAGCATGCCATATTTAGAATAATTATATTATTTATCAAGAGTAAGAAGTAACCTGCACAGCCTTGTTCAAATTCATTTAGTGAGGATTCAGTATTGTCACGAACAGATGCTGCAAAACTTTTTCCACTCTCCAAAGAAAGATTAAGAGAAGTTTTAAATTTTTCTAGAGCCTTCAAGCGCAAATGATTCAACAATTTCTGGAATGCAGGTTGGACAAGCTGCAACGAATTTAGGACAAAATTAGAGAGACAAGCAAAACAAAATGATAGAGAGAATCTTAGTATCCACTCTAGAGTGAGAAAAAAAATATTGGTGTACAATAATGCCTTACATTCAATATTCTAGATTCCAGATGTTGTCGTTTTGCTTTCCTAACTGCTTCATCAAAATAGACAGCTTCTTTGTCATACCTAAACAATTGAATTTGCAGCTCTCAGTTTCACTCATAAACAGAGTTTCCTGTTATAGCCAAATGTTGGACTTTCTAGGATGAAGCTAAAAAAAAAGGGTGACCCACTTCTTGCTTCCATACAGGTATGTTAGTTGCAGAGTAAATAAACATGCTAGTATTTCTACATGGCTATTCAAGAAAACAGATAGATGTAAACATCCCACTGTAGGATTGCTGTACTTTTTGTCTGATACTTTTTGCAGGCGTGAGGAAAATTCAGAAGATTCTTGTACGAAGTGAATGTGTATCAGTATAGAACACAAAATACATATATTTTGTAACTTGTGAAATTTCAAGCACTGGAATCATGCTGAACAAACCCAGATTTTAAACAACTAAAATAACTCAAGGGCTTACTCTTGCATGTGAACATCCACAATATAGCCAAGTTTTTTCCCAAAACTGGGTACTGGACCAGACTGGACAGCACTCTCTATATCCAGCCATTCCTAAGAAAGATTGCAAAACACATTAGTTACCCAAAACGTGTACAAAATATGCATGATCTTTAGGGTGCCAGTTCTTACTGTGTCAGAGGTTAGGCAACCAAACTTCTCATTTGCGATTTCATCACACCGAACTGTAGCAACCATTACCTTCAATGATGAAGATAATGGAAATAAATATAATAAGTTAAGCGGTTTCTTTAACTAAATTGTTAATGTTACTTACGCACAATAGTCAGGTCGTTACTTGCAGTACTTTTAACTAGTCAGATTTGATAAGTTTCATGTGAGTTAATGATTTGTGCACTCTCAGCATAAATAGCAAGATGAACACCCTTTTTTAAGGAATTTTGATGTGTAAGAAGAAATTGCATCAAAACTTACAACAGTGTTAGCACTACATATCAGTAGGGATATAAGTCACTTCCAGTGCCACAAGACATGTTTGCCAGGAAAAGTTATAACTGTTTAATCCACAAAATTTTAAGAGGATGCCTTCAAAAGGAGTTGCTAATATCAGTCCAACATTGGTCTTAGTGAATAGCGGGAAATAGAATGTACCTTGTGAGCAGGAAGATCGAGATCCTTGTTCTCTCGTATAACTTTCCAAATCTGTTGTGAACTGAACAAAAAACCTGAAGCAGGAACTACCCCTCTTCTATCACCAGCTAGGCCTCCTGGAGCAATTGAATTCGAAAATCTCTGCCTAAGTTGTTGAACCTGGTAAAGGTAAAAATAAGGTTCTTGCAAAATAATTGCTTACAAGCTTTCTGCTGTACTTTTTCATGCAGAAAATTTATTTGCAGTTCCAGTACATTTGAAGTACCTGTTCTCTGAACTGTTCCTCTTTTTCTTCAAAACTGGGCAATGCAGTCACTTCGACCTTCATATTGTCAAACGATGTTCTAGTAAAGTCATAATTTTCTTATTCATAATTGTACAACAAATATCAGTATCTTACATTAAAAAATTCACTGATAGTGGTATCTTTATGTGCCTCTGGCTTAGCAACCGAGTTCCATATCTGATCAAATCTGCGACAATATTAGAACTACAGGAAGTTGACACACTACCGAAGAAAGATGAAAGGAAAAAAAGGATGACAGCACCTTTTGAATATCCTCCCGTAGAACTGGTTCTAGATGCTCGAGAGGAGTCTACATGAAAATAACGACTTGTCTGAGAATTGACCCATCAAAATTTGTTTCCAAATAGACTTCATAAAATAATTTTACATTTTTTTTGAACTTGTTCAACAAAGTAAGATAACAAAGAAGAGGCAAACCCTGGTTTTATCACGTATAACAAATAATAGTGTTGTCTTCCGAGGACTGAACAAACGCATCATGACCTACAAACTCAGATGTCCAAATGTTACAAATACATAAGGACTATATATTCCATCTGGAAGTAATTGTATATCTGAAAGAACAGATAGGTTACATCTTAGTACCTGAAATACTGTCTTTAGAAGTGGTTTGTTGGCGGCTTGCTCACGACCGATATCATGGCACCACCTGTAAATATAAAACATGGTCATAATGGAAGGTCAGTAATACTGCCTTAAGGAAGTTGTCATACATATCAAAATAATAGACCATGTATACATAATTTGGTCAAAGAGGGAGACTTACATGTTAATTAGAACTATGTCTGAAATTGCAAGAGCAAATAAGGAACTTTGCTTTTCAAATGCAGTGTCATCCTAAAATGAGACCAAAAAAGAGACATCAGAAAAGTAAAGCTTAGACAATAACATCCTAGCATCTATAAAAGGCCTCATTCACATGCTAAGTGTAGCTTTTAAAAGCATTATACTAATAAAGAAAAATGTATCCTCTTCCGTTCATTGGAAGATCAATATCATTTAGTTGAAGACATGATAGCGAAAGGAAAGGTGACAATGCAGTTTAACAAAAATGGAGAACTGAGTTTTGCAAGATTGAGCAGTTCAGTGAAGGAAAGTAGTAATGCTAAGCCTGAATTTGAAGATCTTTTTATGCGTCACATCAGGTAACCTGGGCAATATATTAAATCTACTAACTTCCAATAGGTTATTTCGTTGTGCACTGCTATTCCAAAAACTTAGTTAAATGGAACTGAACATGCTACTTAAGTTGTGTAGGGAAGCATACCTCTCCTCTTTCTCTTCCATCAGTACCCTCCAAATCCATTACAACAGTACAAGGCTCAACACCAACACAGCGTGCCATCCAAATGCCTTTGGTAGTTTGGCTCCTAAGAACAGAAACAGAGAATCACAATGCTTATATTAATACAGCTAAAATTATACTTTCATGGAAAAGTAACAGAATGGACAGCAAAGGAACAGATATGATAAAGCAAAATTCGATGTACAGCTAATCACGTGGACTCTTTCCGTCTTTCGGGGTGCACTTTACGTATAAGAAAATAAAGAAAATGAGTAGCAAAGTGTCTAGCAGAGTGAAAAATATAGATAGTCGCGAATAAGGGAAATAAAAGAAAATTGATGTACGAGTTGTAATCATGTAACAAAAAACCCTTCGCATCCAAAACCAATGCCTATTCCTAAAATTTGTTGACAAACTTCTTTCCCCTCATGACGCCCTAAAACCTGGGCCTTACAAAATTGTACTAGTGATCTTGGTGACCACACAAATTCTCCTTCTTTCATTTGGCGTATTATCAATGGTGAGCTAAATACTTACCGCAGCCTAACTACTGTTGAAATCCACAACGGAGCCTCCACAGCCTTTTGGCTTGACCACTGGCTTCCCTCCGGGCCACTAGCTACCTCCTATCATGCTCTTTTTACTCACACCATTAGGCCTAATATTTCAGTTCAGCAAGTTTTTGATGAAGGTTTCGAACTGCACCTTAGGCCTCGACTAACTCATGTTGCCTGTGAGCAGATGTCCTCTCTTCTATCTGTTTTGCAGACTATTCATCTTGATAACAACCATGATGTGCGACGAATGGCGGGCTCCCTGAAACCTTTCTCCGTTAAAGAGGCCTACCACAAACTTGCAACTACAGGAACCCATGACACTAATGCGGATTACATCTGGAAGTCATTCGTGCCAAACAAGGTCAAGATCTTCGCTTGGTTGTTCTTCAACGAACGCGTCAACACAAGAGCTCATCTCTACCATCATAACATTTTGGATGCTGCTGTGTGCGAGCGCTGCATGACGGACCAGAAACACAAGAACATCTGTTCTTCCAATGTGCCGGAAGCGCTACAGTTTGGCACTCCATCAGCCTATCATCAAGCTGCCACACTCCACTCCAGGAACTTTGGTCAGTGCGTCTCCCGCCAAGAGTCCACGGAACAGCTACAATCTGGCCCTCTGTCCTAATGATTCTACTATAGAAAATTTGGTAAGGTCGCAACCACCATATCTTCCAAGGAAAACCGTTCTCTCCTTTCCTTGTAATTAATTCGACCATCATCGATATCAAGCTATGGATGCACCGTGGTAATCGGCGTCAACGTCAGTTTGTAATGGCTTGGGCTTTGTATCTCGAGCAATGTAACTCTGCTGTATGACTCTATTTTCACACCTCTGGTGTAAGCTTTTGAATGAAATTCAGGTGGGGAAATATCAACCCCCCTTCCGTTGATTGTTCAAAAAAATCATGTTAAAAAAAAGGGCACGGTATGTACCTTCCCCTAAATGCATCCATCTCCCTGAAGTTAGTTCCAAATAGTTGGTTCAACAGTGTACTCTTCCCTGCTCAAAGTAATAAGACATGAAGAAGATTAATCCTTTTTGTTAAGATACTGGTAGCATATTGTAGTTTTGGGTAAAACGACAAGGAGCGCCAATATGCGCGAAAAATGCTTGAACTGAAAAGAATGTGTCTCATTGTCAGGCTAAAGCCAAATAATGTGTACTGAAACGAGCACTTTATGTTCGATCTCAAAGAAACCACGTTTTCCTGCTCGCTAAGTTCTCACTATTACTATTCTCATTTTCTAATCATAAATACCTCAGTAGAGTGTAGAAATCAGGTAGTGAAGGGAAACACTGCCCAGTGTTTGTTCAATCAATGTCATACTCAACGAAGCAAATTCATATGTTCGAAGGGACAATTAATGCTCCGAACCCCTTATCATCCATAGCCACCAATCATCAACCAGTCAATGCAACCCCCAGATCAATGCTAACGAGCGATCGCTCACACGGTACGAGAGAAATTGGAGACGAAACTTTTCGTCGAACAGTTGGCCTGCACGCGCAAGGGCGGCGGCCAGGCGTCCATCGAGCACGGGACCAGTCGGTCGATCGAGTGGACCATGGCGAATGGGGATCGATGGAAGGCAAATGGCGAGGATGCGTGCGTACCGCTGCTCTGTGGCCCCATGATGGATACGACGGCGTAGGAGAGGCCGCACCCGGCGACGCCGGCGGGGGGCCAGAAACGCGCC
>LAPY01002532.1:26881-40190 GCA_000970635.1 Eragrostis tef
CGAGCGGGCCCCCAGCCAGTCCCTGAGCGATGGCGAAGCGAAGGGCGGCTCCATCACAACCCCGGACTCGGACGCCGGGTTGCGCTGCCTCGACTCGGTCTGCGTCGACCGCGCCCTGGGGCACGACGTCTCCGCCATGTTGTGCCATGACTGCGGGTGATGCGGCGAGCGGCGGCTAGGCTGTGTGGTGGTGGAGCGCTGCCTGCTGTCGCTAACGTCCCGCTCTGCCTTCACCGGAGTAGGATCAAGTCTGAGAAAAAAATATCAACAGGTAGGATCTAGTACTAATATTGCTAGTAACATGATGTACGTAGGCAAGCAGCTCATAGTATCAGTCAGGTGTTATGTGGAAATTTAGCGTACGTGTTCTATGACTTACAAAATAAGCTAATATTGACTCGATATACATATATGTCTGGGGCCATAAGAGCACAGTAAACTGCTATCTAAAAGGAGTTCTTTTTTGGGTAGAAATGCACATGAAATTGAAAAAAAAAAAATTGAGGACAGCATCATACAAACTTACCTGCATGGCCACCTTGGATTTTTGTGAATGCTTTTGCTGCGGTGATTGGCGTCGATTCCTACATGGCCAACATGATCAGACGTCAGCTTTCATGGCTGCGAATAATAATCGACGTATAGGATCTACTAATCTAGCTAGTAACAGGATGTAGGCAAGCAGTTCATAGTATCAGTCTAAGTGTCTAACAACACATGTTATGTGGAAATTTAGATTTAGTGTTCTATGACTTACAAAATAAGCTGATAATTGACTAAACAGAGATATATAATAGCACAGTAAAACTGCACTATCTAAAAGAAGTTTTTTTTTGGTAGAAATGCACAGGAATTTGAAAAAAAAAGAAAAGAGGATAACATCATACAAACTTACTTGCTGCGGCGACCTGGGCGACGTGGTGATGATGAGCTGCCTGCCATCGCCCTCTAGAAGCCGCAGCCCCTCGTCGCGCGCTAGCGTCATGCTCACCTGAAAGGGAATGACTAATCAACACTTAGCCAAATTTTGATTGAGGTTCTGTCAATTTTTTGGACGAATCACGGTAGTACGCATCATTAGTCTCATTTATCAGTAGTACGGCAGAAGATGGCGAAACCCTGTGAGTGTCACGTCGTTGAACTGGACGCTCAGCGTCCTCGCCGACGGCGTCGGAGAAACCTTCTGATCCAACTCTGCCTTGACCGCCGTCGAGTAGAAGCCGCCGCAGCATCGGGCGTAACTTCTAGTTTATCTTATAGAACCACGCGCGAAAGGGAATCAGGCCCAGCATACTTTGAGATGGACTTGAGCTTGTGACAGCTTCTCCTAGGTTCCGGGAGCTCTGCATTAGATATGGCAACAGCTCCCACTTTTCTCAGGGATTCGACAGCGCAAGGTTTCCGACCCGGAACATTTTCCATCAAGCTGTTGTCGCCTAGTGACAGCACACGTCTCATGGTTGTAGAGAGGCCGGATGACCAAGAACCTGTCTACTGAGTCAATTGTGTTGAAGAAGTGTGGCCTGTTGGACAATGAAGAGGCTCGCGAGAATGCCAATAGGATTTGAAAAAAGAATGTTTTTTGTCCGCAGATGAGCACTTTAACGAAGGAGCCTGATGGTGATGAGAGTTTGCTATGCTGCTGTATGCGAAACAAAGCCTGAGGGCAATTTTTAAAAAGAACCAGAAGGCTCATCATGAGGGGTACGTATTAACTACATGTGCTTCTGGTTCTATAGTTGCCCTGAGGCCTCGTTTTAAAACTTCCAATATCATCTTGCTAGTTTATCCTTGGCATACAACAGCATAGCAAAACTCCCATCACCCGTCAGGCTCCTTGAAATGCTCATATGCATACGAAAAGCACTCTTTTTCAATCCTCTTTCTCGTGAGCCGCGTCATTGCCCAACAAGCCACACTTCTTCGAAAAAATGGACTCAGTGGACAGGTTGTTGGTCATCCTTCCTACAACCATCAGACGTGTGTTATCAGTAGCTAGGCGACCACAAATTGATGAGAATGTTCTGAGTTTGAAACCTTGCACTGTCGAATGCTTGAGAAAAGTGGGAAATTCACACAACAACCTAAACGTAGATAGTCAAATGTTAGTGCGTATCATGGATCCTCAGATATGACAACAGCTAAGAAAATGTGACAAATCAAGTCAACAATATGATTACTTGATTGATTTATTACAATCTTAACAAATTGTTAAGTAATAAGAAACTATCTGTAAATCTAACAAGATTCTTTTTATGGTTCCAGAATTCTATTAACCATTCCATTCTAGTGTTGCTATCCAAGAAACACGTACTGTTATACCAGAGGTGGAATAAATATAAGCCATTTTAAGTTCATTTCACCTCTGAGAACCACTAAAGTCAAGTTAACTCGGCATTATTAGTTAATGTACTGCTCATCGCCACCATTTCATCTATGAGATCCAACATATATCCATGGAGAAACTTGCATGACATGCATGATATTCTCGAAGCATTGTGATTAGGATATTACGTTCCATAAAGATGTGTTGGTTTCGTTACTAACGACAAGACCAATTTATCCAAACAATCGAATATCCGTCTAACATATTTGAATAGGCACCGTACCAGCAATAATCAGTGGCCGGCCAGTTGCAACACAAGTGCGTGACCCGAACCAAAACGAAAAGGAAGGGAAAGCCATCATCCATCGCTGGTCCTATACTAAATGCGCAAACCGAACCTACTAGAGGGATCACAATAATCCCCAAGGGCTCAACCAGAGGGAGTGGCCGGGATCAAGCCTAACGGGCAAAGAAGCAGCAGCAGCACGGACCTGGAAGCGGTGGCCGCCGTCAATGGTCAATGAACTCGAAGGTCGAAGAAGCGCTCGGTGATGGTATGGCGCTCCCGGCCCCGCACCACACAGCGGACGATCGATCGAGCGGCTTGTTTCTGCGGCTGGTCGAAGCTCCAGACAAGAGAACACCTGCAACCAAATATCACCTGCCTTCCTAGTAGGTTTGCAGCTCGGCAACGCGGCGGCGGCGGCGCAGCCCGGAACTCGCACACTCTCACAGCTCACGAAGACACGCGAGGTAGACGAAGCAATTGTTTTTGCCGGCGACGAACGCCGCGCGCGGCCACCACTGTGGCCTGTATCTTGGGCGGCTTTGCTTAGTTCCTGGACTGGCAAGTGGCAACTTGCACACAGAGATTAAAGCCGGCTTTATATCCCAGGCCACGGCGTCGAGGAGCAACAACCTCGACCGAATCTAACGCGCACGCTCCGGCTCCATCTCCTTGCGACGCGGGCGCACAACCAACGTGAGCCTCTCCTTCTCATGCGCACATTCTGCTCTCGATCTCGCCGAGCTATCCGGAAGCGGCAACCGCGACACGTCCGTTGCCAATTGACTGGACTCCAACACACACACACACACACACACACACACACACACACACACACACACACACACACACACACACACACACACACACACACACACACACACACACACACACACACACACACACACACACACACACACACACACACACACACACACACACACACACACACACACACACACACACACACACACACACACACACACACACACACACACACACACACACACACACACACACACACACACACACACACACACACACACACACACACACACACACACACACACACACACACACACACACACACACACACACACACACACACACACACACACACACACACACACACACACACACACACACACACACACACACACACACACACACACACACACACACACGATCATCGATCGACTGGACTAGTAAATTGCAAACGGCCAGGACGCAGCGTCCCGTGCACGACACGACCTCGACCAGCTGGAATTTCGGATCGCAACTGACTCCCGTCCCGTGCGGCACCGAAAGGTAGCGGCAAGATTGCGTCGTCAACCGCAATTTTGTTCCTGGACGAGCCGCTCGACTCGTTTCGTTCCAGGTGTCCTCGGCTCGGCTCACTTTGTTTCGATCCCGGGCATGAGATCAGCTACGGGTTGTTCGGAGATTGATGAGGACGGACAGGTGGCAGAAGAACAACCCACGATTCGCTCAAGGCATGAGGTCATCAGTGGAGCGCGCGCGGCGAGATCGGCGGGTAGTTCAGTGCAGGAAAGCCACTGCTCGCTTTCCTTTATCATGCGGGTAAAGAAGCATGCAGCTGCATTTCATTCAGTAAAGTCACAAGTGATTACTTAGTTAATATATAGGAGTACATCAGTTTGACTCCAACAAGACATCACCACAACAAGATTCAGGATCCTACATTCCAGAAACACCAAGGTCCATGCATTGTCTAAAAACGAACACACACACAATTAAGCCTCAAATTCCATATAGCAGAAGACGTTCAGTCTGTCATCACTCCACTTAATTAGGACTGATCGAGTTGGTGTCAGTCACGCCAAGCGGACGACCCGCCCTGGCTGCCGGGGAGCGCGCGTCCCGGCTGAGCTCCAGTGCGCGGCGGCGAGCAGGTCTAGCGGGACAAGCGACGCCCTGCGTCACGCTCCTCTGTGGTTCGGAAACGTCGGCGCGTCGCGCCACGGCTTGCGCCGGCTCGGCTCCTCCGACGCGGAGGTGAGCGCCGCCACGTCGTCGAACCGGCGCCCTAGTCTCGCGTCGGCCAGCGTTGAGTGGCAGCTGGTGCTGCGGCGCCGCGCGCACGGCCGAGGCGGCGCCCCGTGCAGCTCCCGGCCGCTGTCGTCCACTTCCACGAGAAGCTGCAGCCCCTCGTCGCACGCCCGAGCTGGACGTTAGCGAAGGCGAGGGCGGCACCATCACAACCCCGGACTCGGACGACGCCGGGTTGCTCTGCCTCGACACGGTCTGAGTGGTGGTGGAGCGCTGCCTGCTGTCGCTGACGAGGACGCTCTGCCTTCACCGGCGTGCATTTCGGCGTCGAGGAGGAGCAGCCCTGCACGGTCGCCAGCTTTCATGTCTCCGAAAAAATATTTGACAAAAAATATCTACTAGTTTAGCTAGTAACAAGACATGTAGGCAAGCAGCTCATAGTATCAGTCTAACAACAGGTGTGAGACTTTAAGTAACTTGTGCTATCTAAAAAGAGCTCTTTTTGGTAGAAATACAAAGGAATTTGAAAAAAAATAAAGAGGATATATAACATCGTACAAACTTACATACACGCCTACTTTGGATTTTTGTGACTCCTGCTGAGGCGGCGACGGGCGGCTAGGCTGCGTGGTGGTGGAGGGCTGCCTATTGTCGCTGGCGTGTCGCTCTGCCTTCACCGGCGTGTGTCTCGGTGGGGTCGAGGACGAGCAGCCCTGCACGGCCAAAATGATCAAGTCGTCAGGCTGTCATCTTTGCGAAAAAAATTTCAGCTGGCAGGATCTACTAATGTAGCTAGTAACATGATGTAGGCTAAGCAAGGCAGCAGCTCATAGTATCAGTCTAACAACAGGTGTTAATTATGTGGAAATTTAGTGTTCTATGACTTACAAAAGAAGCTGATATTGACTCAATAGACATAAAAGCACAGTAAACTGCTATCTAAAAGGAGTCCCTTTTTGGGTAGAAATGCACAGGAATTTGAAAATAAAAAAAATAGAGGATAGCATCATACAAACTTAACTGCACAGCCACCTTGGATTTTTGTGACTGCTGGTGCTGCGGCAACCGACGGCGAGGCGGCGTCGAGTCCTGCATGGCCAACATGATCACACATCAGCTTTCATGGCTGCGAAAACATATAGGATCTACTAATCTATCTAGTAACAGGATGTAGGCAAGCGGCTCATAGTATCAGTCTAACATCAGGTGTTATGTGGAAATTTATTGTTCTATGACTAACAAAATAAACTGATATTGACTCAACAGACATAAGAGCACAAATAAACTGCGGTATATATAAGGTGCTCTGTTTGGTAGAAATGCACAGGAATTTGAAAATAAAATAAAATAAAGAGGATGTATAACATCAGACAAACTTACATGAGCGCCCACCTTGGAATTTTGTGACTCCTGGCGCTGCGACGATAGGCGGCTAGGCGGCTTGGTGGTGGAGCGCCGCCTGCTGTCACTGACGTCCCGCTCTGCCTTCACCGGCGTGCACCTCAGAGGCGTCGAGGAGGAGCAGCCCTGCACGGCCGACATTAATTATCACGTCGTCAGCATTCATGTCTGGAAAAATATCAACAGGTAGGATCTACTAATCTAGCTAGTAACAGGATGTAGGCAAGCAGCTCATAGTATCAATCTAACAACAGGTGTTATCTGGAAATTTAGTGTTGACTTACAAAATAAGCTGATATTGACCCAACAGACATAAGAGCAGTAAAACTGTGCTGTCTCAAAAGAGCAAGCCAAACTGTATCCCCTGAGGCAAAATAAGAGCACTTTTTGTGGCTAATCTTCAGGTCAAGAGGAATACACTTTAGAAAACTACACCAACATGGGAAAAACACTGATGCAGGCCAACCATTGAGGCTTGAGTAACAAAAATAGATATCAAACTAAGCAAAATAGGGTATCAATTCATTTAAACTTTTCAACCAACATAAACCAATGCCAAATACCTTTTTGAGGTTCAAACTCATCCCAAATCACTTGGTCCATATGACAATTCAAGACACAAGGGGATGGTGCATGGGAGTATCAAAAGGACGGGCCCAACTAGCAATGTTGTTTTCTACTAGCAAAGATTCTGATATTAATTTCATTATGTTTGTATATCCATGTTCTCAAAGAATTTATGCATCAAAGCCCATGTCATCGTTATGTAGGGTGAACAATCATATCTGGAATGTTGGCACAATCTTCGAGGACATCAAACGAGCACAATCTTTTGTGGTAAAAATGCACATGAATTTGAAAACAAAAAGGAGGCTCATACAAACTTACCTTGGATTTTTGTTTTTTTGAGCGATCGACGGGGGGAGAGCATCCCCACCTGAATTTTGATTAAAAAACAGGCCATCAACAGGCCAGGCAATGTTTTTTACATGGTACAGAGGTAAAAAACTACATAAGAGAGAGAGAAGAACACCATGCATCAACTATAGTGGCTTCGGACGCCGGTAGGAGGCATCGCCACATTATCGACTCCTCCTTGCACTGCTGCAGGAGGCGAGGTAGGGAGGCATCCATAGCTCTGAAGACGATGTCATGTCGATGCTTCCACATTTGCCAGCAGCAGAGTAATACCTTGGATTTTTGTGACTGCAGGTACTGCGGCGAATGGGGGCCACCCGTCGTCATGGTCACTGTCACATGTCTCTTAAAAGAACCCCATCGCCTCACGGCCTCCAACGCCGGCATATCCACGGCCGTGGTGGTCTCGGCCTCAGGGACGACGGCGATGGCGGGCTGCTCGTGTTCCTGCACCACCACCATGGACGCACTTGCCTCGACCTTGCTGGAAGTGGCCTTTTCTCCTGCGTGGATGGCGTCGACGCTGGCGTTGGCCTCTTCTCCCTCGTGGACGCCGGCGTGCTTGTCCCTATGGTCGGCCATGACATTGTCCATCTGCAGAAGACGCACTAACTGTTGGAGTACAGTGACAAATTGGGCATACAAGTATAAAAATTAATAAAACACTATGCAACTTGTATCATCCGGTATATATAATTCTACTATAAGAAATGACTCATATACAAAGTAAGAGTCTAACACAAATAGAAAGTAAAATTATGTAAGATTCACAAGTGATATACGAGTACAGTGCTATTGCCGAAGGTATGTTTCACATGATCACATCAGGAAATGAATCAGAAAGGGAATGACTAATCAACACTTAGCCAAGTGATTGTACTTCGTTTAGATTTCAGTTAGTTTTAATAAATAGGAACAATCTCAGGATACTGACTGAAATAAGCAACAGAAACGTTCGAATTCCCGTTAGGATGGTGCAGAAGGCAGAAGCGCACTGTCGCACTCGCCCTGTTAGTAGTGCAGAAAAACTCCCGCCCAGTTACGTTAACTGATCCAGAATGCATAAACCCGTTAGCAGAATGGATCTAAAGAAACGATTTTGTAAAACGTGGATAAGATTAATTTGTGCATTTAGCAGACAATGGCGAGCAATCCAAATTAAGAAAAAGAAGATCATTCAGAACTTAGTGCAGAAATGCAGTCAATGCAACGGCGAGGGGATGGAAGAACTCGAGAGAGCCTGTAGACTGAAGAGCGCGAGTGGAAAAACTAAATACATTGCTCTGGACATCAAAATAGGGCTAAAGTACTTTACGAAATTAGTTAGGAAACGACAACGTCCGCAAGACATTTGCTCTGGATCCAGGGCACTGATCTTGAAGCCAAGTAACTGCAACCTATAGGGCAGAAGATGGCAAAATGGCGGTCTATGATATCGATAAGATGACACCTGTCGTGGATCTACAAGGTACTTCTCTTAAGAGCTTTATCTTGGAGCACGCAACCTACGATCCTAGAGAGATGAGGCAAGACTAATTTAACGGCATGGGCTAGGATCCTTGATGGAACTCGTCAGAGAAATGATGACAGAACCGGGCCACCGACTAGTTGCGATTGCGAGGACACGACGGATTCAGTGAAAGGGACAAATCTTCGGAAGGAATGAGAAGAGAGAGCGTGAGAATCAGTTACGTACCTTCTACCGGACGAAGCCCGAGGAATGGAAGAACAACATCCGCCACCAGATCCCGCAAGAATCCCCTTTGATTATCACGCACGAAAAAGGAAAGCAAAATCAGACGACGAAGAGAGGCTAATCTGAAGCGGGAGAGGGAAGGGGAGCGAAGCGACGAGGCACCACCAACCTCGATCGTGGAGAGGAGGAAGCAACGGCGAGGGGATGAAACTCGAGAGAGGGAGACGGGAGACTGAAGAGAGCTCGAGAGGGAAGGGGAATCCAAACCAACCTTATAGCCTCTTCGGCCGGGGAGAGGCGGTTGTGTTTTGCGATCCAGCCAGGAACGGCCTCCGCCCACCCCGACGTCCCTCAAGGCCCACCAACAGCCCAAAAACGAATGGGCCTCGCTCTATGCGTCTGCCCTCGTCCGCATCGAGACAGTTTGGTTCAAAACAAAAAAACAAAAAGACAGTTTGGTTCCAAAAAAAAAAGAGAGACAGTTTGGCATCGTGCTCCTTGCCGAATGTTACGGCTTGGACTTCGGCGCTCGGCGTAGTGGACGGGGCACGGCGAACAGGGACGGGATCACGAGCGGCGCGTAGAGGGAGGAGGAGCCGCTTGTTTCGCCTCTTGGGCCCTTGCCAAGTTTTGTTAGCTAAAATTGCTCCTTGCTTTTAATTTGCACTTCTTTGCTAGTACTTCCACTTGCAATAGCATGTTGGTACTAATGGGAATTGGGAAAAGAAAAACGTAAATCTGAGAGAGTTAATGAACGTTGCACAAGAACGTTGAGTTATGGATGTCACTGACTGGTCAGCTGATGAAGTAACACAAGTACAGTTTGCTGTTGACAGAAAATATATGATCGATGGTCTCCATTGCATTACTGCTCTGTGAACAATAGCCATCCAAAACAAGCCAGTGACTCTATGAGCTAGTATTCCTTCAAATTCAGATATCCTATCATGGCACACCCACTGACCCACAAGTAAATATGCTACTGCCTTAAGTCCTCTTTTGCATATATAGCCCTCTGCGCACTTAACCGCAAACAATTTTTTCTGCTTTGGCCCTGGATGAGGACCTTCTATCCCTCCAATTCCTCCACGCGGCCAGCCGTGGGTTTTGCGAGCGCCACAATGTTGCACTTGTCTAGTAATGTTACATAATGATAGCTAGGAAGTTGTCTTCTTTTTTTATGGTCCGTAGGAATATGTCTTTCATTCCTGGAATCTGCCCACCTAACGAGAAGAAGGAAATCATCGGAAAAGTGAAAGGATTCGGACAAGCCCTTGAACCGCCTTGATATTTTCCAAAGGCGGTGAAGTGGAAGGGTTGATGTCTTGAATTTTGAAAGTACATATCACATATGGACACCTGGCTAGTGTTTATGATATTAAGCAGATAATATATATGGTTTGGAAAACCTTTTGTTCAATTTAGAGTTCTCATCAAGTTTTAACCAAATTCTTTCAAACCAAAAAAATAGTTGTGTACATATTGACCTTTTATAGTTAAGTAAATTCATCATTTCATTGGCTAAACTGGTTGTTTAGTAATCCATACATAATTACATAATTGCAAGAGCCATAACTGAAATTATCTTCTATATTCATTTTGTTCTCAAAGAATAGATAACCAAAGAAAAAGAATATAAATGCATAGTCCTTAATCTACCGTTACACATGAAACAACTTGCATACAAAGAATTTTGGTGAATGATTTCACTCTTCATGTTTTGTCAGATTTCATTAAAACTCTAGACCGATAACATCAGCAACATAATGCTCGATGATTCACTCTATCTCAGGCCCTCCAAAGTATATTTTTTTAAAGAAAAAATAAGACTATGCTACCTTCACCATGATTACATTGATGAGCCCATTGCATATAATCAAGAACGGTGACTATAAGAATAGGTGTACATAGCATTCTACCTTTTAAACTAGTTTGTAAATAAAGTTCTGATATTTCAATTTGCAAGATTGTATCAGTACCTTCTCAAAGCATATTTTTCATTAAGAGGAAGAAGTGTACAAACAATCACATGGCCATCCTTAAGCGGCTATTTATGCAGTACATTGTATTAGGCAATAATACTGGATAATCAACTGAAATCAAAGCTACGATTTATGAAGCTTATGAACCTTCATTTGAAGGAATCAAAGCAACAACATGTCGCCGGACAGTACCGAGCATAATCCTTCATCATCAAAACAAAACTTATAGGCTAGATGGTTTCCGAAAACTTTTTGGTCTGTCATTTAAAAAGATACCAAACTAGTATTTTCAGAAATATCATTCATCTAGAGCCATTTCTTGAAATATCACCCATCTCCGTGATTGTGATGTGGTATATCCCACCGCACACAAAATAAGAAGACTACCTTCTCTGTTTTTTTTTTTTCACAAATAGCTTCTTGTTGTAGAACAATATTGCTCAAGTGAATAACTGAAAGCAACATACTCACCCCAATAGGACACCACAACAAGAATCAATATCCGATATTCGAGAGTCGAGACACACCAAGCTCTCCGGTGTCTAAAAAAAAAAGACACAAGAACCTTCACTCTGTCCTTACTCATACATTGGACAGCGTTGCTCAGTCACGCCATGCCGACGGACGACCCGCACTTGCTGCTGGCGAGCGACGCGCACCGCCGCGGCCGGAGCTCCAGTGCGCGGCGGCGCGCGTGCCGAGCAGGTCGTCAAGCGCCGCCGCTCCAGCCGGGAGGCGCTCGCCGGCCTCGGCGCGGGACGACTCCGTGTTCACCATGCAGTTCGGGTCCTTGGGGAACGGCGGCGCGTGATCCGCGCGCCACGACTTGCGCCGGCACGGCTCCGACGCGGAGGTGATCAGCGTCCGTTAGTGCTGACGGACCTGGTCGGCGAAACCTTCTGGTACGGCCATGCTTTCGCTGGCGTGCGGCTCGGTGGAGTCGAGTTGCCGGTGCCGCAGCTGCTGCCAAGTGCCACGTTGTCGTGCACATGCCCTCGGCACCTCACCGTCGTCGTCCACCTCCACGATCTTGACGTTCTCCTCCGTCGGTCAACGTCAAATCGTCATCTTCCATGGTCTTGTCGCCATGATCGACCGCTTCCCAGAACTCTGGTGCTTACCAGTGACATCCGTGACCGCTGGTGATGCGGCGACCAGCGGCTCCCCCGGTGGTGAGCTGCCTTGCCTGCCGTCGTCTTCAAGGAGCCGGAGCCGCTCGTCGTGCTATCACTATGATGGATCAGTCATCGCTCATCACTCTCAGCAGGCAGGCTCACTGCTAGATCCTCTGCTCTGCTTCAGACATGTGAGCGAGCGAGCACCTTTCCACATCTCTCCCCGCAATGCGAGTTCGGTGGAGCGATCGATCCATCGGATTTATTGGAGGGAAATAGATTCAAAGTATTCCTAGCATCTTCAATTTCGTACCCGCCGCAAATGAGTGCCATCTTCAACTACAAAGCGGGAAAAACAACAGGGAAATCAGTGTCCTCGCTAACCGCTCAACAGAAGACAGGCAAGCTAATTAACCATGGTTAATGGCTTCAGAAACAGAGAGTGTAGGGTTAAGGGCCGGTCAGAGGAGCCAAGCTATCAGCGTGGTCACTACATTCAAAACAGAAATTTAGTTGCATAAATATTGACTTTTTATATTCAAGTAAATAACATTTTCTTTTATTTATCAAATTACTTGTTTACTAATCTATATATAATGCAAAAATCAAAATTGAGATGATCTCATGAATTTACTCACAATCAAACATTTAGGAAATAAAACAAACAAATATCAAACTACAATCCTTCATGCACGTTGTCAGTGATACTACTCAAGCTTCAAGCCATGGAATATTCAAGAAGTCAAATTAGTAGCACAACATCATATTATATAAGCTTGCTGAATGGTTAACAAGTAGAACTATCCTACATCACCTTGGTTGCATTGATGACCTCATTACATAACATTTTATCTTTGAACTTAGTTTGTAAATACATACCATTTTAGATCTAATATACTTACAAATAAATTTAGTCCTAGATATAACAAGACGCAAACAAACATATGTCAAATATGCCATATTATTTATGTAGCTATGCAATACATTATATTATGTTACACTAACTGAAGACCAATTGAAATCAAAGCCACTGGTGATGAAGATGTAATTTCATTAGAAAGAACCAAATTAACAACATGTTGCCGGCCAGAAGTCAATATCTCAAGGTAACTTGGCCCTCGGTGTGATCAAGTTGGAAGCTGATAGTATCCTTAATTTGCACCATAAGGCCAAGGAAGTGAAAAACAGAGCAACAATAAGAAAAACATAGGAATGGTGTAAAACGGAGGAATAGGAAATTTTACTGTTTGGATTGCAGGAATTAAACTCATTAGAATTCAAAATACTTTTGGAAGATCCATGTTATGAATGATAACACATCTCTAATACGCATGTTATAATCCTTATGTCATATATAAACCTGTCGGATACCTAGATTAAGGTATCCTAATCAGGGATACTTTAATCACTATCATAGCCAGCTGATGGCTTTGGCTTAGGCACGTGAAGGATACGAAAGTGGGGCCCGAAACCTTCGCCTCGCCCGACCCCGAGTCGGGTGAGGTCCGCAATCTCCGCCTCGCACGACCCCGAGTCAGGCGGGCCCACAATCTCCGCCTCGCCCGGTCCCGAGTC
>LAPY01002533.1:17744-32499 GCA_000970635.1 Eragrostis tef
CACACACACACACACACACTAAACAAAGTACAAGGGCATCGTCTCAGCTCTTACCAGCCTGTTTCTCATAAACCTCTCCCCCCTATATCTTTAGTTTGTTGATACACTTTTGTCTGTTTTGTTCCCGCGTAGGCTTCAAATTTGTTGCTTTTGCGATAAACATACATCCGCTATATGTACCTCACCTTGCTTGCTTCTATACCAACGTACGGCATGGCATCTTGTGTGTAAAGGGACGTCGTTTTTCTTTGGGCTCGAGTTCTATCAGCCATGGTCTCGTCTCATGGTGCGCAGAAGGGTGTTACATGAAAACTGACTTATATATGAATGAAAACTTAGCCGATCACAATCATTCAGAACTCATCTCCAAAAGATTGCTAACATGAACCGCAATCCAGCCATCACATGATTCATCTATTTATTGCATAAGTTCTGCCCAACATAGAACATGTGAGGCTGGCTGGCTAGAGCATAGAGACTCGCTAGGACAGTAAGCATTTCTGGACGAGGCTTATACATTGCCTTCAGAGGTACCAGTTTCGGCATTGTTAGCCCAGACCCCTCTTCCATGCCCACTGGTTCTTCCCCTTCTCGTTCCCATTGGAAGCACTGTATCATGGTGCCAAGAATCAGGGCAACCAGTTGCATGCCCAAATTGTCCCCCGGGCATGCTCTCCTTCCCAACCCAAAAGGAATGTTCGTCGCCGTCTGCTTGGAGATCCTTTTACCATGAAACCTGTCAAGTTAATTTAAACAAAACAACTTGTTACCTATAATTTGTTAAAAAAAGTTTCTGATCCGTTAATCAAGGGAATAAATATTTAGTTACCCGTCGGGAATAAATTCATTAGGATCTTCCCATGCTTCAGGGTCACGGGGAAAGAGTTTATCAGAAGCATGGTGCCACGGGGTATAGTATAGTCGCCAATCTTGCACTCCTCAGAGGCTTCATGAGGAAGGAGGAGGGGTGTTGGCGGGTACAGTCGCAGTGTCTCCTTTTTTTTCTTTTTTTTTTTGAGGGCAGTCGCAGTGTCTCCTTGATAACACAATTGAGAAAAGGGAGCCGAGCGAGGTCACGAGCTGTGAGCAATGACCGTGACCGCACATATCTTTGGATCTCGGCCACCACTTTCTCCGTCGCTTCACGGTGGTTTAGCAGCAACGACATTGTCCACTCAATTGTGTCAGCCGTGGTGCTCGTCCCAGCTTCGAGCAAGCTCTGCACAATGAAGCAGCGGTTAGGGGAAAAACATGGTAGGAAATTAAATATACAAGTAGGTGTAAAATTAAAGACATGTTAGTGGTTGACGCACGACAATTAGTGAGCGGATGACTTGGTCACTGTATTGATCAGGGTCCTGCTGCTGCATGGAAAGCATGTAGCTGATCATCGTGCTTGGCGCTTGTGCATCAGAGTTCATGGCTGCTCTCTGCTCATTGATGAGTTTCTGCAGGAAGGTCGTGTCCCTTGCGCACAACTTCCGTAGCCTCCTCCCAAGTGCTCAGTATCTGTGCACAAAATACTCGGCAAAGCTTCGCCGAGTGTATTTTTAGACACTCATCTTTTCGCTATCAGGTCGCCGTCCGTTAATTTTTGTTTGCCAAAGGTCCTTCCCGACACTCGGCAAAGCTTTTGTTGAGTGCTCGACAAAAAACACTCGGCAAAGAGGGTGTTTGCCGAGTATACCCTTTTGAGTGGACTTTGTCGAGTGCTACACTCGGCAAAGTCTAAGCCGAGTGTTTTTGGGCCTTTGTTGATTGTCTAAGGCACTCGGCAAAACAGGAATTTTTGGTAGTGAGTATAATCAGGATTGTAAGGAGGGCTAGCAGCACGACTAAAACAAAACCTATTTGTGCTTTCAGCAAGACGCAGCTGACACTAGAGTGCTTTGTGCTTCTGAACCTGTTAACTAAACTGGGCATGGATTTTTTATTCGGGCAGCATTGGTATTCACTAACAGAAAGGTTTCCTATGTGGATCTGTGTAGGCAATTACGTGGCTGCCTAATCCTTGATGAGAAGTGACAAAGCTATAAATAATTAGTGACAAAAATATTTGTTAATCCTACGTGTCTATGACTCATCTTTGTTTCGTTTCTTGCTACAAACATAATTTTACTTATGAATATAATCAACATACGTTTTGCTTTCTTGATACAAGACACACTAAATGGATCATCGAAATGTGAACCCTCAACAAACTTCAAGCAACAAATCACAATGCCGTGTGCACTTTGTTAACAAACTAAAGGATCTAACAAACTCTTATAGAGCCTAGCACAGCTAAAGCATAACATGCTAGAACAAACTCTTGGCAATTATGTGCCCAACTACACTTTGTGTAAAAAGCTAGAGCAGAATGGCTTGAAGTATGTTGGTGACTCATTTAGTGTCTTAAGCCTTTTTTTGTTTATATCCATTAAGTTAATTACGTGCAAACAAGGAACCAAATCAAGATGAGCCATATGCATGTTGGATTAACAAACATCTTGTGACTAATTACTTATTTCTTTTTACTGTTCTCTCACCGTGGATGTGAGCGCCACGCCTACTCACCTAGCTTAACAGAGCCGCGATGCTTCTGTAAGTGAATATAGACCAATCCAAAATCCTAATGCATTAAACCTTGAAGTGACCAGGGCTGGATGAAGTTTGCCTTCCACCATGAGAAATTCTTCAATTACAAATATTTTCTACCTAGTGATAATGTTAAAATAATATCCTTTATAGGAGAAATACATTTTGATGGATAATGCAATGCTTTTCATCGTGGACAAACAACTTTATAATGCTTTAACAAAATTAAAATATGTTTATCAAAATAGTAAAACATAAAACATAATGATAAAAAGTCATGTAAAAATGGAATCATACCTTTTGCATGCATCTTCATCATCCCTCCCTCCCTCACTGTGGAACAAGAACCACATATTCAGCCCAATCCACAATAAAACATAAAACATAAAGTGATGCATAATCTTACCCCAAGTATATCCCCGTATGTCCCCTTTCACTGCCGATGCCGAAGGATACCTCTGTCGCGAATGGTGGGTATTGACACATCGATTAGGGAGGTAGGCCAACAACATTTAGAAGAGAGGGTGGTAGAATCACAAGAGAAGCGGCAGCAGCAACGAGGCAGGCGAATGGATCATGGTGAAAGCAACAAGCCCATGAAGTTGAACAGAAGGCGGAATCGTTGAGAGAGGCAACGATGGAGGCACAGTGGGTCATAGATCTAGGTGAGGGCAACGATGATAGCAGGTTGCCGCCGACATGAGGAAAGAGGATGTGACTGGTGAACAAGTAGGGTATGAGAAGAAAGGGGAAATTTTCAGTGCAAATAACATTTGTGTGCAATGGTGCAAACATTAAATCTCTCCCGTCCGATCACAATCTGAAGGCTGCCGCTCCTCCCACCATCCAGCAGATGCGCTTTTTTAGACAACCCCCTATCAGTTCCTCTTGTTTCCCTCGCAGCCTCGCCGGGCAATCCCATCGATCCCTTCTCCTTTCTTTGCCGATGCAGTCAACCGTGCGCCGCCACCTGAACTCACACGTCCCCTTCCCTCCTCTGATTCTGGCATCCACTTCAACACGGGACCACGATCAACCGAGCGCCGCAACTCTTGTCGAGTTTATCCGTATACGTACTCCTTTGTCCCGAACTTCCGCCCCTCCGTGTACGTACTCCTTTGCATTTGCATCGCCGCCGAATTGCCATGTGCAGTGCAGCTGGTGCCACCACCGGCATGCCCCTTCGATGTGCAAATGTACTGGAGGCATTCCCGTGAATCCAGCTTTTGTCACTGTCCGGCATTGACGTTCAAAGTTTATTATGGGCAAGCAATTAGGCTTGTAATATGCAACTCAGAACTCATTTGCAATACTGATTCCTATACGCATATGGCCGGCAATGAACCTGTTTAATTTTGCACCAGAAGAATATATAAATCAAGGACAATTTGAATGCACAATCAAAGCAAGCACATGCGTGGCAGCAAGCGGCATCGCAAAGATGCCGTGCCTGCGAGCTGCATTGTCGTGGATGCAGGCGGGGCTGCCGCTCCTCCCACCATCCAGCAGATGCGCTTTTTTAGACAACTCCCTATCAGTTCCTCTTGTTTCTCTCACAGCCTCGCCAGGCAATCCCATCGATCCCTTCTCCTTTCTTTGCCGATGCAGTCAACCGTGCGCCGCCACCTGAACTCACACGTCCCCTTCCCTCCTCTGATTCTGGCATCCACTTCAACACGGGACCACGATCAACCGAGCGCCGCAACTCTTGTCGAGTTTATCCGTATACGTACTCCTTCCCGAACTCTGTCCCGAACTTCCGCCCCACCGTGTACGTACTCCTTTGCATTTGCATCGCCGCCGAATTGCCATGTGCAGTGCAGCTGGTGCCACCACCGACATGCCCCTTCGATGTGCAAATGTACTGGAGGCATTCTCGTGAATCCAGCTTTTGTCACTGTGCGGCATTGACGTTCAAAGTTTATGGTGTACAGCTATGGATTTGGAAGTTATGGGCAAGCGATTAGGCTTGTAATATGCAATTCAGAACTCATTTGCAATACTGATTTCTATACACATATGGCCGGCAATGAACCTGTTTAACCAGAAAAATATATAAATCGAGGACAATTTGAATGCACAATCAAAGCAAGCACAGGCGTGGCAGCAAGCGGCATCGCAAAGATGCCGTGCCTGCGAGCTGCATCGTCGTGGATGCAGGCGGTCTCCATGGACGCAGACGGCATCGACGTGGATGTGGACACGATCATCGTGATCAAGCGGGGCATCGACGTGGATGTACGGGGAGTCAGCGGCGCGAGCGGTTCAGACACATAGACATAGTCGCCGTAAGGTTTTTAAATCCTCTATCTTGAGTTCCATGGTCGTCATCCTCATTAACATTCATTCCGCTGAGCACATATCCATCTGCCTGACGAAGTGGAGGGAAGATCTAGCTAAATAGATATTTTGTTGAGGGTATCTTTTGAAAGTTTCACGAGTGTAGCGAAGGAGGAGCCGGCCCTGATTCCAGACGATACTTATTTGCACTGAAAACTTCCCCGAGAAGAAAGCGGGTATATACATACACTTTATTGGAGGTGGGCTTTTGGACCATTCTTGTTTCCTCATTTCAGCCCTCTAATGAGCTTTCGAACAAAATCTCCAACTCTACCCCCACCCGCTAGTTTTTTAGGCCCCGCCTTGCTACCCTGTTGTGAAAAGGTCACACTTATTCCTTCATAAATCAGATCATATATCAAGTGGACCTACTATTACTTGTTTCTTGACAAATATGGAAGTAGCTCCCGACAATGTTAAGAGATGAATGATAAAGTGCAATCAGATTTGGCACAAAGGTAGAGGCATGTGGCTACATCTTATACAGAGACGGAGTCACATGACTAGATCTAAGAGAGGTAGAAAGAGGGAACTCAGGGAAGAGAGAGAGAAGAATTTGATCAAAAGAACTCCTACATTGCTACATGTCCACGTGAAAATTTGTTGCACATTCGACAATAGTCCACGAAAAGCGTACAGGTCTATATAAAGTACTGGCATTGGCGTAATCCACCAACTTGAAACCCTGAAGCATCGCTGCTATTTGAACTTCCCCCGAAACGCTACCTATGCTACAGCGTTACTCGGCTAGATGAGGCGGCGGCAATGTGATCTACGTTCTCTACATCAACATGTCTCTACATTAGACCAGGCTGCTCGGATTCTTCTTTTGCTACTGTTAAGCGTCTCGTGCTAATAATCCATAATCCACTACTCGCATGGATTTATGTTTGTACTAGGCAGAATAAATTGATTGCAATGATATAGCAAACCTGCCTCACAGTGGTAATGATCCATATTCTGCTAACTCGCATAGTTTCCTGTAACTAGACAGAAGTATAGCAAACCGCATCCCAACACAGATTCCCAACATGAAGCCTGAGTTCCAGTAGATAATCGTACCACCGGTAGAACAAAACATCACGACAGAATTCACAGTAGCATGCCTCACATCAAGAACTTTTATTTCAAAAATCACAACAGCAGTCCGACTGATACAAGATAGAAACTTGGACTACTAATACCTCAATACTAATAAATAAAATTTGCTAATAATAGTGACATGAATACAGACTACCCTACAATCTTTTTCGTAGTGTACACAATAGGTTAGCCTCTAGAGAGGTGATACGCACAGGAAAGGTGACGTCAAACAAGCACCTGGAGCGGTCACATGCTAAGTATGCTACAACTCTCGCTTTATTTACAGAGCCGGTGACTTGGAATCTTGTTAGCGGTCAAATGGGAACTCAGTGTCATCTTCTTTCACCTTAAACGGTTCAGGGTGCCGACCAGAGCAGTAGATATTCCACATCTTGTAGTAAGCCCTTTCAAGATTGCGCACCTGGGATAGTTTGCATTTAGAGTTGGCTGGAATCAAAATGTCACCAGCATAAAACGTTGCAAGCATAATGTTTGTGAGAACTTACCCATCTAGCTGTATCAAACAATGGGCAAGTCATACGAACTTCCTTCAGCTTATTTGTCAATGCTTGGAGCTTTGCTGGATTTTGTGCAAGGTCTACAGCTCTGTCTTCATACTCTTTCATGCTGGTAGAACCAACAAAAGTTAAGGCTTCACACAGTTTGTTTCCAATATATAAATTGACTTCTGATCTAATATATACCTGCTGACAATCATCTCCTCCCCTAGCCCAGTAGCTACACAAAGGGAACCAGCTACTCTGGTTGCCATTTTCTCTAGTGGAAGGGTGATCATTGGCAAGCCCGCCCATAGTATGTCAGTTCCAGTTGTGTGCGCATTGCAGAGGGGGCTAAACAATGAAATTCACAAAGATAAAGAATATGAATTAGTTCTAAGCTTCCTGCTTATGAATTGAAAAGAAAGGCATTAGAATTGCATACGTGTCCAAGAAAAGGTCTGCCAGTGCACTGCGTCGTATGTGCTCATTTTTCATGGCAACGTCTGTGAATATGATCTGGTCTGGTCTTACTCCTCTCGCAGCAGCATCTGTAGAGTTTTTTATGCAGCACAGATGTCAAAACCATTGTCTGGATTTGAAGATTTTGTTTACCAAGGGGAAACAACAAATAGGAGTATCTTGAGTCCACTTACGTGCTCTCACTCTAGTTTCACCTGCGGCTGGGAACCTTAAGAGCCATAATGCACTGTTGGGAACACGCTTAAGAATATTGCACCTAAAGAATAAGTAGAACATATCCTCAATACGCCCAGTAATGAATACAATGAATCATATAAAAGCACTATGGCAGGATCAGAAATGGAAATGAGATGTCAAAATTGAGTGCATATCAGAAATATGTATTTAGTGGACAGTTACCATGTATCAAATATTTCTGGATCCATCTTGTAAAGCTGATTGAAGCATGCAAAAATAAACTTATCCTCCGGCAACCCATAATCAGATCTTTTATGGGGACATACAGGGCCGAGACAATCTTGATTTTTCTGGCATAACAGTAAAAAAGATCACAAACCATATCATTGAGGGAAAAGAGATTATGAAGCATGAAGACAAACCTGTTTGTAGTCGTTGACAAAATAACAATGAGGCAAATGGACAAGCTTTTCAGAATATATATGTGAATAGCAAGTTGGAGAAACAAACTGCAGGACCATTTGAAACAGATTACGTTGAGTAAACCTCTTAAAGCAAGTAAATATAGAGACTAGAGCCCAGACACTAACATACCTCATCAGTGACCAGGTAGTCTATGTATGTGGCACCTGTTGTACCTGGAAATCCCATGTATGAAACCTGGATAGGTGCTGGCTGCAATGCAAAAATTTCGTTCCTAGCTCCCTGTCCAAATTAAGTACACATTCAATAGGTGAATAACAACAGAAAGACATCTTTAAATCTGCAGAGGGCTGCACATGGACATATATATCCAAAATACTACAAAATTACACTACACCCCTATATCAAGAATGATTCAATGGAAAGGTTCTGTAATTCTACATCTACATAAACGAACATCAGATGTCAAATAAACAGCAACCACGATCCTCAAAACAAAGAATGTGAAAATGCATTTGCACAAAAGAATGATGCACAGGGAAAGAAAACATTAGGCCCACAACAGCAAGAACAGGCACTGCATTTTGTCTCGATTAAAAATGCGTTTGCGCAAAAATGTGATTTATATACCAACTGCACAAGCATTATCAATTACCTTAGTGTAGCCATTAAGATTTATCAATATCTGTATTTTGTCTTGATTGATAAGTCTCGCAATCATATCAGAGGTCATAGCAGACACATCAACAAAATGCTCAGCTTCAGACTGAATACGCTGCCTCCATTCAGTGCCATCATTTTGACTCAGTGCATAGCAGAACACCTGTTGTGACATTTACGAGTCAGATAGGACATCTATGAGTCAGATAGGAGGAGAACCTTGCAACATTAAAAAGAATTTAAAAAGGTGACAAACGGAGTCAATGGAAATGAAATAACCTCAATGTTGTCACGGTCATGCATTCCAAATACTGAACCCATGAGATGGGACAGGGGATGATTCCCAAAATCACTACTCACATATCTGTAACATACAAGAATCCCAGTTATTCTGTTGTTGCAAATTCCAATTCAATTATCAATACAGAAGGAAAGTTTTATACATACCCCACCCTGAGCCGGCAGTGTTTACCCTCCGCTTTTACCGAAACAGGTGGTGGATGCGCAAAAGGAGGTAGCCCAAAGCGAGAAGCAATCAAGGAACAATGAGCAGCATATTTACGGCTGCCAAGGAAAAAGGTGAAAAAAATAATAAAATAAGACATCGTGCATATTCATTATGTAAGAGAAAAACACCATACAGTATATAGGGGTACACACCTTATTTCCAATGCAAGCATAGGATCAATAGGATAAGCAATAGCATGGAAAGGCTGCACACTTGGAAGTACTTGCATCTACAAAAAAAAAACATGATAAGAAGAGATGAAGTACCCCAAAAATGAAATTACATTCTTTCTTTTATATGATGAAAAAAGGGCCAACCTTTATTTGCCTTCTAATAATTTCTTCAACATCACGAAACATGGTATCTCGGTTTTCCCAGTCACAGACACACTGCAATGATCCAAGAGAAAATGTTATAATTTAGTAGTTAACTCTCTAAAAAGGATAACTTGAGTCACTGGCCTGAAAACTCAAAAGGAAAAAATGCTCCGCAATCTAAGATTTTTAAAAAAATGCAAGAACAAAGTCTATATTTATATAAGATTTCCAGGTCAACATAATATGCCTAAATGAGTTATTTCCATAAATATAACTAGTTGATCACTCATAAAAGAAAAAGAAATTAGCACTGAGCTCTATTTGGATCAATGTCAGATTTGAAACCAGATTTGAACCCGTATCTCATAAAAGCATTAGTAGTTACTTGTAAAGTATGCAGAAGATTGCAGGTTGCCTCTGGAAAATCTGGACGCAGACGGAGAGCCTGTTTGTAGCTAACTATAGCTCTTTCTACGTGTCCACTGCAGAAAAAAAAAATGTTGTACAACAATTAGCAGACAAAAAAAAGGATACCAGAAGTTAAAAGCATCCATTAGCACTACACAGGGTTGAGCTGTGTACATACCTGTCTTTGTAAGCTGAGGCTAAGTTGGCATGGGCTTCTGCCATGTTTGGCCTGATTGTTGCTGCCTGAATATAATCCTGAATAGCTTCATTAACTCTCCCAATCTCCTTGAACGTATTCCCCCTATTGACTAGCGCATCAGCTGCCGTAGGATCTATACGAAGCACTTCGGTATAACATGTGATGGCGTCGGCATAATTTCCCTGGTGCATACAAACAATAAATAAATTTTGACATAAGAAACTCTATTGTTCACTGAACAAGGAGTAGAAATTGTGCTTAGGAATGGTTAAGTAACAAAAACAACATGCCGGTACCTGTTGCTTGTATATCACAGCCAAATTGTTAAGTGGGGAGGATAATCCAGATGTCACAGATATAGCTGCTTTGTAAAATGAAGCAGCAGCGCTTATCAAGTTCCTGCAATGTTGTTTTAGTCACGATGGGCTTATTAGAATCTTTTTAAGGTAAAAGAAGAATACTATTTCCTTTAATGCTAAGAATATAAGAAACAGAAGAATCTCACCACTCCATATATATGTTTCCTAAGTTGGTAAGAGCTTGCGGGTGATTTGCTTGCAGCGCAAGGCAGGACTGCACCAATAAAACTTGATCACAATCAGAGGCACGACCGCACAAATAGAATTTGATCACAATCAGAAGCAAGAAAACATACTCGGTAGCAATTAATTGCTTCTTCAACTCTTCCAGCATCTTTAAGTGCATTGCCCTACAAAGATAAAATACATCAAAACACCTATTCATTTTACACACATATTAGTTGACAAGATGTGTTCCAGCGACTAACCATGTTATTGTATGCTTCAACGAACTGTGGGTCACAGACAATAGCTTGATTGTAGCAACGAATTGCCATATCAAGCTGGCCTTTCTCATAGTAAATGGTAGCAAGATTACCTGCATGAAAACGTTCCCCCGTACCTTTGTATTACGAAGTATACTAAGGCTCTACTTTGAGAGTAAAGAAAGGACCATTCTCTTGTAAGCTTGTTCGTATCTCACCCATGATGAATATCTAAATGAATGGACTCAAATGATAATATTAAATTAGTATCTACGTGTATCATGCTGCTAAAGTTTAGAATATTCTTGAAGAAAAGTGCACCCCAATGCAAAGAAAAAAGAAAATAGTGAGAATTACGAAGCCTCACCGTACGCCATTGCATAGTCAGGACGTGCCTGCAGTGCACGCTGATAACACATAATGGCATCTTGATGCATTCCCATAGCCTGGAGAACAGGGAAAAAAAAGATTCACTACAAAGATTAAAGTTGTCCCAAGGTTCTCTTGCATGATATATGTGCCCTATAAAACTTACTTTATAAACGTTCCCTTGATTAAGATATGCATCAGCAAACGATGGCTTAAGTTTAACAGCTTCCTGCAAGAAGAAAAGCAAAAATGAAGGGCTATTAAACACTTATCATTCACCATGGGCTTGATAACTAGGAGGCTCAAAACAACTTAGGCCTTATTATTCTCTTCCAAAGCATATATGCATCACCAGTATAGAACATGTAAGTTTGACCGATTGAGACAATCACAGAAGCACTATGTGCGCACTTGGGTACTTGGGTGCATAGGTAATAACTGAAGAAGAAAGCACTAAGCATGCCATGTCACTTTCATCGTCTAGTTCAAATTCAAATTCCAAGATAATGAAAGTATTTTCTGTAGGTACTTTCCCATCTATTCAATACTATATAGCATGCAAGATAGAGTACGAAGCCCATGATGTGAACGAAAAATACTATTAAGGAAAGGCAAAGGAGAATCTATACACTAAAAGTGCCATGGTAAAAGCAACAGAACAATGAATTAGCCGGCAAAATATATCAGAAGATCGCACTATTGTCATCACAGATCAACCATCATGCCAGTACAAACGCATGGAGCAACTTGCATATCACTAGATTCCATGCAATTAGAATGATATAGGATCCTCGAATGCACCAAAAACAATACAAGGGGACGCATAAATGTTGCAAACTAGTCAAGTGGTTCAAATAAATATGCTTGTCTCATCTACCTTGTAATAAATTAAAGCTTTGTCGAGGTCTCCTGCCTCCATAAACAGCCCAGCAAGGTTTGACCATGCAATTGCAAAGTGAGGATCTATACGTAATGCCTCGATGTAACAACTGTATGCCTGCAATTACAATCAACATGTCAAACCACAAAAGCTAGCTGTATGCTATAGTAGTAAGTTTAGCACCATTCTCACAACGATAAAAACATGAAGCAAGACTATGCGTGAATGGATCAAACTATCAAAATCTTTCAGATTTAAGACCATATAACCATATAATCCTACAAATTGAAGGTCTTTTATCAAATAATTCGAGGTTTAGGGTGGATTTTATTACAAAATATCAATCTCTGTTATCCTGGTGATCTGTTCCACTGCAAGTGAGACTGTGTAAATAAACAGGTAACGGTGTGGTGGATTATTGTGTTGATTTACTAAGTAGGCCACAGATGTCAGACATCGCACCTGGATAACTATCCGTAAAATTTTTGGTTTTGTCATAGTTAGGTGAAATCATATGAAATATTGTGGAATTAAGTTCAAAATGTAATTGATCAGTGAACAAGCCAATGTGGAACCAGATAAGAGGATATTCGTATGCACAAAATGGTAATAAAGAACATGTCAGTGCATGGAAAATAACGAGTAAAACTGAGTGCAGAGAAATATAAGAAGGAACAGTGAGTGAAAGGTATCAATATCAAAGATATAAAAATAATTTGCTTACCTCTTGAGTGAAACCTTGGGCTTTCATCAAATTTCCAAGATTACTATGCGCATCAACCTAATTAGCACAAGATGGCATTAGATCATGAACCCAGTAAATGTACTAAGAACTTCACATGAAAGCATGTACATACCAATCTAGGGTTTATAGCAAGTGCTTGTCTGCAGCATTGAGCAGCCTCATTCAGTCTCCCCTTCCTTGTATATGCGCTAGCAAGATTTGACCACGCATCACAGAAGTTTGGTCGCAGCTAAAGCATTCATAGAAATACCACAAATGAGGGACATTGTTATCTATTATATATATGCCACAACCGATAATAAAGTGAAGTGGAGAATACAATATGCAGTTGTACTAGAAGATTACAAACATGAATACCACACAACAAGTATAGCAAGCTAGTAAATAAAGATACATATGACACATCCAATAGAATAAAGATGTCTGTCCAAGATATGCCTTAGAAAATGGTAACATGAATAAAGGCAAAAATAAATCTAAAATAGTATTACATATATAAAAAGACCAGAAGCATACCTGAATAGCAGTAAGATAGTAACGAATTGCAAGATCAATATCGCCTTTCTCCTGCACATAAAAATGCACAGATCTCAGAAATGACATAACAGTAGGGCGTAGACTCGCCAAGTTCTCAGTGAACTACCTTCCAAGCATTTGCCATGTTACCATAACATTCAGCAAATTTAGGATCAATGGTGAGAGCCTCCTCATTTTTTGCAATGCACATGTCATAATCGCGAATCTGCAACAGAAAAGTGACACAAAGCTTGTCAGAAAATAAAGAAGGCCATTGGGGAGTTGGTGTGGGGTAATTAACACTGCATAATTGAGAGAGAATTAGGTGAATAGTCACCTGATAGTAGATAGCTCCAAGAAGAAGTAAGTTATCAGTTCGACGTGGATTCTTCTCATAAACAACATTGCCATGCTCTAGTGCCTCTCTGTACTTCCCTGACCTGTAGTTCTGATGAGCAAGTGCCATGTGCCGTTCTTCATCAACAGCTACATCATTCAAGTCACCAATACACAATCAATTAGGCATACAATAACAACACACATTAGCAGAAATGGAACTATTGGTGCAGCCTTTATTCGAATGTTTGTTTCATCAGAATCGAATTTTTTGCAATGCACATGTCATAATCGCGAATCTGCAACAGTGAAACTTTTTCGGCAACCTAAACTATGAAGCATGAATCACCAAAATCGGACTTTCAAGCATTCCCCAAATGAACTAAAGTCAATTTCAGAATTAATTCATGAATTCAAAGCACAAATTAAATGCCTTAATTGGAAGTATAATTCACAATCTATCACTGAAATGAACTGGTTGCAAGTACTGAACTAATTCAGCGTGCCTTAAAGACCAAGCTGTCACTATGTTCTTGTTAATATACAGTTCAATGACAGAATTATAAGTCTAAACTAATTGGTAACACAAACAAATTTCTCCACAAATATGACACCTTGTTGCTAGCAAATATCACAACAATTTTAGTTGTTCAGATATCACCACCCAATTACAATAGTGTCAATCTCCTCACCAAACGCCCAGAACGAATATACATCCCCGTTCCCAAATCTGGATGGCGAAACAGCCTCCAACCAATACTGTTCCAAGCCCACCATCATATTACTACAAACTCGAATCTCTCTGGAGCCACATCCACGACCCTGATGTTTATGTTTTTATCGCAAGCCACCCTAAATTGCAATTTCCCAAAAATAGACTATAAAGGCGTAGGCGTGATGCGTGAACCATAAACTTAGGCCACCAGAAACTAAGATAGCCCGTAATATTCTTCTAGAACCTTTTTTGACATTTTTCTCAGTCGAAATGGACACCAAATCGCCTCCAAGTTGCAATTTTTAATCCAGAAAATCAAGCCAGAATTTTATATTATTCCATTAAACTGATAAAAAGGGGGGTCACACCATCGAATCTCCGCAGAGACGCCAAACATATTATTTTCCCCACCAAAAGAAGGCATTTTTCGAAATACAAATACAAATAAGAGAACAGGAGGTGGGGAATTTGGTAGATCTTAGAACACAAGCTCAAATTCCCGAAACGCCGACGCCACGACACAAACTCTGAACAAAATATAACAATCGCTCGTAGCTCAAAGTCACCTCCTGCATGCTGGCCGGTCTTGCTAGGCTTGTGCTCGGACTGGGCCGCTGCCCTGTCGTCGAGTGGCGGCGCGCGCGGCAGCAGGAACGAGGCCGGCGACGCGGCGTCAGCGGGCGCTTGCAGGTCGACGCGGCCCGCGAACCCTACCCAGTCCACGCCGCCGCCGCCAAG
>LAPY01002533.1:34876-48108 GCA_000970635.1 Eragrostis tef
GGGCGCCGGCCGGAGTGCCCAGATCGCCTGGCGGATCGGCCCCTCGCCGCGCGAGAGGTGGGGGAGGACGGGTGGGACGGCCGCTCGAGGCTTGGAGGGAGGGTTCGAGAAGGGACGGGGACCGTGTGGGGACTCGGAGCTTCGGAAACGGAGGATGCTGCGGGGGTGGAGGAGAGAGACTCAGGGAGAGAGGGAGGAGGCGTGGGCGAATTTTATATGAGGAGAGAGATTGAGATGGCACAGTGAAAAAAATGAGCGTAGCGAGCGAAAGAAAGAGGAGCAGTCAATTTCACCAGATTTCCCTTTTTCCAATTGCCAAACCAGCACTGAGCACGCAGCTGGGTTCTATTTTCAATCCTTCGCTGTGGATTGGCATTCAGTTCGTCTTTATCCTCAGAGGGTGGTTTAAGCACTTGCGCTCCTCGTATATGCCATTTTTGGGTGCATTCCAGTGCTTTACAAAGTACGGTTGGACATAGTATTTTCAATTGAAATGGTTTACTTCTACAATTTAAAACTGGAATGTAATTCTTTTTAAGATGAGGTAATATGTTTGGTCATTATCAATCTAGACATAGTAATCACGATATAAATTGTTCACTTTCACGGTTTAAAATGATCACTTAGATAACATACTCGGTTTAAAATGATCACTTAGATAACATACTCGACACTCGTCCCTGGCCCTATCACTTCTACCCCCAACAAATAACGAGACCGTTCAACTTGGAAAAGTGTTAACCACATTCTAGGTTAAATAATGGCTTATCATAGTATGAATTTGATGTTGAACTTTTTTGTATTGAGAGAAAGGGAACATAGTTGATTGAACAAATTGAGAATAAAAGATCATGTGGGTTATTTCATCCCAACATTGTGTTAACTCTTATTCCTGGTGAGATCAATTCATATTTTTTTTCGAGAACACGCTTTGCGCATATTTCAGATCAATTCATATTACAATCCGGAATTTTAGTCAGGGTGGATTGTCGAGGAAAGAACGGAAAGGTCAAGCACATCAAGGTAATCAATAGTGACTAGTGAATGGGTTAAAGGCGACGTGGCCCTATCCTTATGGACAAAGTGGCAAAGGGCAATTGGAACGGTGATGGTTGAGAGTTGAGACAATATAATGAATGGTTAGAGGACTGTTCGTTTCTTTTAGATCTAAATTTTAGAAGCTTTTAAACAAAGAAAATTTATTACTAAATAAAGTCTAATAACAAAACCTTTTTACAGATGGGTACATCTTTACGAGACGAATCTAATGAATCTAATTAATCTATGTTTTGCCACAGTAATGCTACAGTAACCATCGTCTAATTACAGCTTAACTACCCTCGTTAGATTCGTTTTGCGAATTAGACCAGGGGTTCTGCAGTTAGTTTTGTAATTAAACTTTATTTAATACTCTGAAATGATAAAAATAAATTTAGACCTCTCTAAACTTTAGACCCTGTGAAACGAACACCCCCACGGTTGGTTGCGGTTGTTGGTAATGGCTGGATCCAAATGTGATTCTCTGAAAAGCAAAATTAAGTATACTTCATGCCAATTGCACATAACAAATAGTAGTATCGAGGGGGACTGAGGAGTATAAAGGAGGGTGATATATGCGATATGTAGCGAACCACATATGCGGTCTGGCACGAAGAAGAAGAAAAACAAAAGACAAAACGACGAGAGAAAATAATGGAGACAGGTTTGGTGAAGAAATTGCTCACGCCTTAAATAAAAAATGGCAAATAAATAAGTGTGTCGTGGGCTCATAATTCAAAAGAGTTGCCAAACAAAGGTGATATTGTGGCTATAAATCAAACAAGATGAAAAAAAAATACTGTAAAACACACGGTGGCGTTGAGGAGAAAACAATGCAAATGAGTGCTCAAACTAATATCATGGCCTCCAAAATATGTGATGTCGAGCGCGGAAAAATAATAATCAAAAAGAGTAGTGTCCAGATAAAACCTAGAGCTTCATATGTACTCCCCCGTCTCGTAATAGTTGTCATTGTTAATTTTTTTGCATCACATTTGATCATTCGTTTTATTCAAATATTGTATGCAAATGTTAAAATAAATATGTTATGATTAAACTATCTTCAATGATAATCGATAAACATGTTACGATAAAATGAATAATATTTTTAAAAAAAATTGAATAATACGAACGGTCAAACGTGATGCAAAAATGTCAATCACAACAATTGTTATATGAGACGAATGGATTAGTATCAAACATTCTACTGGCTGCGTAAGCCTCTGGTCAATGTAGGTACAGCTGGTGCCCATCCTTGAGAGTACGAGATACGTGCAAATTTTCTGCGAGGCACAAAGTACACCACAACCCATCCCCGGCAATATCTGAACGCGATTTATTTAACAACTAGAGGGGTGCTCGTTTAGTAGAGGTCTAAAATTTAGAAGGTCTAAACAAAAGAATCTTATCATTTAGAGTATTAAATAAAGTTTAATTTTAAAACTAACTGCAGAACCCCGGGTCTAATTCGCTAGACGAATCTAATAAAGGTAAGTAAGCCGTGATTAGACAACGGTTACTGTAGCATTACTGTAGCAAAACTTAAATTAATTAGACTCATTAAATTCGTCTCGTAAAGATGTACCCGTCTGTAAAAATATTTTGTCATTAAACTTTATTTAGTATTAAATTCTCTTTGTTTAGAGCTTTCTAAAATTTAGTGCTAAAAGAATCGAACAGGGCATAAGGATGGCATCAAAAGGATTTTCTTTAAAAAACAAGCATCCGAAGAAGAAGGACTTTTTTTTTTATATGCTTGGGTTAGGCGGTGCGGCACCACTATGATATGTAATCCGATAAATCTCTTTAATCGCTTTAATCTCTTTTTACGCAGAGCGATAAGAAAAGGGCGAAAGCGACAGAGATCCGCCGAACGAACACTGCTCGTGCTCTCATTGGAGTCGCTCGTGCCGACCGTTCGACGCGGCCTGACTGCGCGGCGCGGAAGAATCGGCCAAGTCTGACCAGGACACCGCACCGAATGCCCGGTCGGATCCGCTGCGCCTAGCCTGCTGCTCGGCTGCCTTACGCCGCCGACGTGGCGCGAGACAGCTCGGCTGATCGGAACGATTGCTTGGCTGAGACGGTGGACAAGTCAGCCACCGCATGGCTGGCTACGGGAACACGAGCCGTAGGGAATCGTACAAGTGCTCGGCGCGCGACATGTGTGCGAGAGAGTACATGGAATGAGGGGCCATGCCGTATCGGCCGAAGACACCGCACGCGGGTCTGTCTCCACGTTTCGCTATTCTTCAGTTTCTTTTCTTTTGATATGAAAAAAATAGAGCTTAGTTATGGGAAATGGATTGTTTAATTCTGAACAAATTCTACTAGCTCTAGTAGTCTTTTGAAACGGAGATCACCTCGTACAGAACAAAATGAGTTTTCCGCCTGTCCATGTTAGGACCACCTTTCAACAATATTTTACAAGTTCTTCGAGGCCGCCTATAAAGAACAAACAAATCTTTTATTTGACGAGGCTATTCATCGACCAACCAAAAAATTTTCTTTATCTTTGTTTATTTGGTGATAAGGCCAGGTGTAAGTGCATCTCCAACAGAAAACCAAAAACTGAAAACCTAAAATTTGTTTTAGATAGAAGAGAGAGAAGATTTTTAGGAAAAAATTATGCTTCTCTTCAACAGACTACCTAAAACTGAACACATATAAAGTATTTTGAGAATACTCTTCACTTCAGAGAAGGTTTCATAAATACGTCAAGACACAGAAAATCAACGAATAATTACAGGTTCCATGAGGGCTTTTCTGTAAAATGGCTAGCCTTATCCACTCCATACGGTTTCGGGCCTGTTTGTTTGGGATCTGGCTGTGGCTGTAGCTTTTTTGAAAAACAGCTGTGCCGGCTCTGGCTATGGCTGTGTCTGAAAACGTTTGGTAGAACAGTTTCTTCTGCGGCTTCTCTTGATTTGTAGGAATAGATGAAAACAAGAATTGTCTATACTACCCATGTACATATGAATTTGATTTTATCTGTGTAATATATGTTTGATCTCTCATTTATGTGATTCTAAAAAATTATTAAATTGAGATATTATAATTTATCTTTTTTTTAAACTCTTTTTTCGCTCTGATCAGTGTGCGTAGCCTGTAGCTCTAGGTTGGCCCACGATGTGGCCCAACGCACGGGTCTGTTTGTTTAGGCTTCGGCTGTGGCTTTTTTTTTAAACAACTGTGGCTGTCACCTCGTACAGAACAAAATGAGTTTTCCGCCTGTCCATGTTAGGACCACCTTTCAACAATATTTTACAAGTTCTTCGAGGCCGCCTATAAAGAACAAACAAATCTTTTATTTGACGAGGCTATTCATCGACCAACCAAAAAATTTTCTTTATCTTTGTTTATTTGGTGATAAGGCCAGGTGTAAGTGCATCTCCAACAGAAAACCAAAAACTGAAAACCTAAAATTTGTTTTAGATAGAAGAGAGAGAAGATTTTTAGGAAAAAATTATGCTTCTCTTCAACAGACTACCTAAAACTGAACACATATAAAGTATTTTGAGAATACTCTTCACTTCAGAGAAGGTTTCATAAATACGTCAAGACACAGAAAATCAACGAATAATTACAGGTTCCATGAGGGCTTTTCTGTAAAATGGCTAGCCTTATCCACTCCATACGGTTTCGGGCCTGTTTGTTTGGGATCTGGCTGTGGCTGTAGCTTTTTTGAAAAACAGCTGTGCCGGCTCTGGCTATGGCTGTGTCTGAAAACGTTTGGTAGAACAGTTTCTTCTGCGGCTTCTCTTGATTTGTAGGAATAGATGAAAACAAGAATTGTCTATACTACCCATGTACATATGAATTTGATTTTATCTGTGTAATATATGTTTGATCTCTCATTTATGTGATTCTAAAAAATTATTAAATTGAGATATTATAATTTATCTTTTTTTTAAACTCTTTTTTCGCTCTGATCAGTGTGCGTAGCCTGTAGCTCTAGGTTGGCCCACGATGTGGCCCAACGCACGGGTCTGTTTGTTTAGGCTTCGGCTGTGGCTTCTTTGTAAAACAGCTGTGGCTGTGGCTTCTTCGTAAAACAGCTGTGGCTGTGTCGATGGCTATGTTTGAAAATGTTTGGTAGAACGGCTTCTCCTGCAGCTTCTCCTGATTCATAGGAATGAATGAAAATGAAAAATGTCTATAATGCCCTTGTACACATGACTTCACTTATACATGTATTCTTTTTTTATGTGACTTCATGTTATAAAGAAATATAAAAAGAGAAAATTGACTTTAACCAGCTGCTCAATTTACCATGTTTTTTTTCTATAATGTAATTAAACATCACAGATACCATCCTTATCCACGCCCACACCCGTCAGGCCAGCAGCACTCCATCGTTCTCATCCACAGATCCACTACTCTCTCTCTCGTCCTTCTCGTCAGAAGAAAAATCATGCCGAGCTGTGCGTCTCCAAGGCAATCCAGCTACCAAGCAGTGGCTCGCGGTGCAAGAGCAAGCAGCAGCAGCAGAGCGCGAGCATGCTCGGGGCGTGGGCGGCGACCTGGGCAAGCGTGGGCAGCAGGAGAAAAGGGAGCCGAGCGTGGTCGAGGAGGAAGAAGAGCGGGGCACGCTCCGCCCCGTGCCGGCAATGGTGGTCGAGGAGGTGCTCTCCATGGGGCCTTCTGCGTCGCTGGGTTTCTTTCGCGCGCTCGCATGAGGGGCATTCTCCGACGGTGCTGACATGGACAGGGGAGGGAGCCGGCGAAGCACCCTTTCTGCCGCTCCCTACTTCGGCTGGATTTGGAGTGCGGCTCCTCCCGTTTTTCCCGGGAAAGCCGGTGAGGGAGCACCCTGTTTGTTAGCACCTCAGGTGAAGCCGCTCCGGGAGCCGAAACAAAGAGGCCCCTAATCGAGTAAAAACAAAAGGGCATCGTGCTCCTCTGTACCGTCCGCCATGGGCGAGCTCAAAAGCTCAAATCAACATGCGGAGAGGGGGTGATGGCGGTAAAGAAGTGATGGAATCAAATCATGAAGGTAGCATGGTTTAATTTGAGTCATCAATTTAGATTGTAGCCACTGAAATTAGCAACACGATGGGGAAGAGAAGAGGTGCTGCAGACTCTATTGGAATCGCCGGCAGAAAGACAACCGAGTAGGGAAGAGAGGGGAAGGATCTTTTCGACATTCTCCACCGAACGAGCCTATGGACGGGGAAGAAGCAAGCGAAGCCACCCTTGGGCCGCTCCCTGCTTGGCTCGGTTTTGGCTGCCGGCTCCCTCCGTAATTTACGGAGGAGCTGCTGAGGGAGCCGCCCCTTTGGTGGCGATTCAGGAGGAGCCGCTCCCGGAGCTGTCCAAGGAGCCGAAACAAACAGCCCCTTCTTCTTCCCCTGCCGCTCCGCAACGCAGCACCATTGGCCTGCACAAGTTCGCCCTGCATCGCGATCACTCCATCGCACGCGCCAGTCAAGCTCTCGCGCTCCGCCTCCTCTAGCTCGCCCACTGTCGCGGCCTCAAGCCCGCCCGACACCCACAAGTCAGCCTCTCAAGCTCGCCCACGCCGCCGTTGACAACAATCATGCGTGTACTCTATGATTCCGTCTCTCAGCTGCAACCGTAATTAACATCATTGTACAGTACTCGTAAAAGAAAAAGGGAGAAACATCAGTGCAGTTCAGAACAAACAAATGGTAGTTAAGATGTGATAAGATAAGATGCCGCCCAAGATAGGTCCAACCAAACATCACCAACCTCCATTCATGGGAAATCGTCAACGATGCAGCTACACAAGCTCCGGACACCTGTGCGTTCCTTCGAGAGGATGGGCGATGTTGCACATGGCACGCGGTTTCCTTTGATCCGCCCTTGTCGTATTGTCGTGTGGTGCTTCGTTATGGGAAGAAACTCGCCTTATAAAGCTTCCTTTACATTTTGCAACACCTTTAAGGCTTTGACATTACTTGATCAATATTTTTTTTACTTCATTCTTATGTTCGTTGGTCTTATTCTTCTTCGGGCAAAATGGATCAATCATATTTCTTGATTTTCATTTTGTGAAATATAGTTATCATGATAATTTTCAGTTAAAAATAAAGAGGAGAAGCCGCCGCCGTTAGGGTTTCGTCCACGAGAAGAAAGATGATGGAGTAAAATGTTTTTCTTCCCAAGCCACGTCCGATGGCGCAACTATTTATGTCCTTGTTGATGTCTCGATTGTACTTTTGAAATATTGCATTTCATGATAGTTTCAATGTTCAAGGTTTTCTGGCGGATTTGAGGACGGTTTATCTTCATCTTTTGACTTTGTAATTTGATGGTGGAACCTCCAAATGGATGGCAGAAGAGGACGGCCAGAAGCATGAAGTTGGAGAAGACACACTAGATGCATTATTTGCTCGTCTTTTAAAGTACTTGATGCTAGGGATACGTTCTACTCAAATCCTTAATATGTATTTAAAGAGGTTGAAAGTTTTGCTTTTACTCTTTTTTCTTTGAGGTTAATGAAAGTTTTGCTTTTACTAAGAGACTACACTCTGACATTAGGCAGGCTTCGACTACTCCTCACTTGCTGATTGATCGTTTCGACTTTTGAGGACATAGCAATTTCAGGCCGGAAGGAGTAATGGACAGGCCCACTGTCATCGGCTGGGCCTATCCTCAAATGAGCTTTGAAGGCCCAAACCAATACTCGAGTGAAAGCAAACGCATTTCTCCCCAGCCAGCGAAGCGGAGCCGTCGGCCATGGCGTGCGGTGCCGGTAGTGGCGGCGGGGTCTCTGGGTCCGCATCGGCACATCCGCGTGGCCACCGCTTCCGTCTTCCGGTGGCATGCGGTGCCGAGGCTCCAGGTACGTGACGTCTCGCACTGCTCGGCGACGTGTGGCAGTTGGTGCTGCCGCGGCGAGGGTCCGAGTGTGGCCGAGGCACGTCGGGTGCTCGACGCATTGCCTGGCAGCTAACCGTCAGGTTGTCGCCGAGAATTCTCAGCTCTGCTGCCTCTGCCTGCACGGCGTACCGCCGCGGCGAGGACTGGGGATGTTTGGGCATGTGCGTGCGCTTGGCACTGGACTCGTTCTGTTCGATGAAATGCAGAGCTGGAAGGAGAAAACAGGGAGCTCATGGAAATGTTGCTGTCTTGGCGTCTTCCAAAATAGTGTCTGAGCAAGGCAAAGGCTGCCTGGGGGCTTCGCTATTGGCGACTGGAAAACGGTGTTAATGTTGGGTTAAATGGAGCTGTGTACCTGGTTTTGTCCTTGGCTTGGAGAGCTAGCTGTGAGAAGGCATGCATTGTGGGCTCAAGAGTTCATTGTCATTCAGTTGGATGGTTCACCTGATTGCATACATGAATCCCAGTTGTCATGGTCTTCAATAAGGGTTACAGCAGCGAGAGATTAGCAAAAAAAGGCTGACAGCAAATCCGACATCTACCAAGAAGCATCAGACTATCAGAGCAGTGCCACGCCTACCGGCTACAGTTGTGGCAACCTTGATCGAAATCTTAGCGAGTAATGCACATCAGCATTCTTGGTCAATTACATTTTCAGACAAAGCAAGTTCATTAGATGGAAATAGCATGCGGCAATTTTCAAGACCTGCCGTTCTGGGCTTAACATTTCGTTCCCTGCATCGTGATTCGTGCATCTTCAGGTAACCAAGCACCTGACGGGTCAGGCACATTAGCCTCACAAGCCCTATAAAAAGGGACCAGGGCCTGTGCGTGAAGACGACGGTTAGTTACCAACTCGTTTTCGCATTGCGCGCTCCCTCAAAAACAAGAACACCACCGCACCGCAAGAAACCAAGAACTCCACCGCCGGTGGCCACCGGTGCCAAGAAGCAGCAATGTCGCAGGGTCGGTCCACACCAGGCGGAGGCGGAGGCGGGGAGGGGTCGGAGCGCGCAGAATCGCCCGTGATTTTGGCCGACGGGAATGGAGAGAGCTCGGCGAACGCGACCATGGACGAGATGCTTCGCGTCCTACAGCGCCAGATAAACGAGGAGACGGCTCGTTCCTCCTCCTCCGCCCCGTCGTCGCCGTCAAGATTCTTCCCGTCAACGCCGTCAAGCTTGGCGCGCGGGGTAGCCAGGAGGCTTCTTGGCAAGGCCAGGAGCTCCTCCGCCACCTCCTCGCCGACCCGCAGGTCGCCGGCAACAAGCTCACGTGGAGAGCAGGCGTCGTCTGACATCGTGCGCACGTCAGGGTTGGCGCTCGAGGCGCCAGCAAGAACCGGAAGCTTGCAAGAATCCAGGCCGGAGCAACCCGCAAGAACTGGAAGCTTGCAAGAAGCCAGACCGGAGCAGCACGAGGCGGCCCCAACGAGGTCTGATTTCGGTGCGATGATGCGAAGCGCAGTGGTGAAGATTCAGGACGACGGCAGAGAAGTGCAGCCGGTGTTCAACGAGATGCAGCAGGCGATGACCGGCCTCATGGAGCTCACCTACGGAGAAGCGCCGAATCCACCGGAGCTGCCTCAAGAGTTCGCTACCAAATGGCCGCATGATGATGTAAGTGCCACGGTATTCTGCTTGTTCTTGGGATTTCTTATCGAGGCTTGATGCTCTGTTTCCGACCAATTTCTTGGATGCCTTATTTATTCTGCCCCTTGATGATTCGTTCTATTTCTCAAAGATGTTATTCTCGTAGGAAATCAATCACATTGCTTCCTGCATAATTTTTTGTGTATTGTATGCAAGAATTGCTTGCGTGCTAGTTTTTCATGGCATATCCATACTTGTATAGCTTCCTGCATGAAAACTCTCTTGTGCTATTCTGGCAAAAGGAACTCTATTTCACTTGTTTAGAAAGTATTAGCAGTGATTAATATTTCTCATTCGGAGAAAATTAGTCAACGCCCTGATTAAAAGTTTATTCTCTCAAATTGATTAAACCGTGCTGATTCCTTATCATGTGGAAGAGTTGCATCCACCTCTTGATGAGTGCTAATCCCATAATTATACTGTGTTCTTAGGCTGATCCATTGGGCAGTGTGTTAATGGATGATCCAGTTATCTTGCCGTCGGGACATGTAAGTGCCAATTCTCTCAACATTGGCTGGTCTAGTGCCAGCTAATTACCCCTCCTATTTTACTTTCCCTGCTCATATTATGCTGGAACGATAATGCCAAATTGGCAAATTCAATTGTTCAACATTGTTGTGGTGATGGATGTTCTTATGGTTGCACATATCCAGCTCAGTCTATCTATGATTACGTATCTGAGAACCAAAACGAGAATTATATTTTAAAATATTGTGATAGAGAGGTATTTTCCTTTTGGTGGACGTTTTTGCATAAGATGAAATTATTTGTGGCTTTATATAACAATTCACTTTCTGTTTAAGTCCATGCACACGTTTTTGTAAAACACAGCATATCTACTTCTTCTTTCAGTGACAAAAATCAGCAAACCGGTTCAATTGCCTTCACAGGATGGCATACCACAGGAAACACTTGCCGCACCAGGATGCCCTGTTTAATGACTTCTTTGTAGTGCTCTAGCTATCTCGCATGGCACAACCTTTTTATGAGCGCTGCATGCATCAGTCATCTAGTCTCTTAATGTGCATCATCTATATTTATCTTCTGATATTATTAAATGGATTGAACGAACATGCATATCCTGTTGCTAGTAATGCAGATACTCAGACTAGTTGTTGCTTGTGCTAGATTGTCTTTGCCAAATGCTGCATATTGATATTTTTTTTATGCTATAGGCTAATGAATCGTTGATAATTATTTCTCTCATTTCTACTACTGTATCTTGGGAGATAACAGAGATTGTTGGTGTCAGGATATCTTGATTTTGACTGGTACAAAAACATGGGATCTATTTCGGAGAAATGGAAGTTTTTCAGCGAACTAGGAAAGTTCTGGCTAAAAGTTTTGATATCCACATGTTTTGAAAACTGTTTCTTTTAAAGTGTTGTACATCTTTTCCATGGAGCGATAGTGTAAACTCCAGGTGTAGAGACTAATCATGCTATTTTACCAACAGACAGCCCTGTTTAGTGAGCGATAGTATGCCCTGTTTAGTGACTTCTTTGTAGAGCGATGGGACAATCTTTTTATGAGCACTGCGTGCATAAGTCATCTAGTATTTTTCATCTTTATGTGGATCATCGATTATATTATCTTCTGACTTCTGATATTGTCTACACATTTCGCTCACTGATTATCTTGAAGTAACCAAATTCATTTCTTGTCTAATTGCTTGCAGTCTGTTGATCAATCATTCCATCAGTGGTACTGCTCGCAGACAGACACCTGCCCAGTCACTGATAAGACCTTGTCCCACTCTTTCACTTCTCCAAATCACCTCCTCCGTGACTTGATTGCTGCATGGCGCCTTGATCATTCAATCCATTCGTCATCTAGCGGTGTTGAGACAGTCTCCATCCCCATGGCACCATCAGAGGAACAGATTGAGAACATCTTACAAAAATTCTCGGGGCATTCAGCATTTCAGGAGCAGGCTTTGCACGAGATCCAGCTTCTCACCAAAATCACTAAGGGAGAGCAACCTTGCCTTCAAAAGTGGTCAGGGCTGATTCAAGTGCTGATAGATCTTCAGAAGAATTGGAAATCAACATGGACACAGAATCTGGAGGAATGGAGGCTCACCACAATCCTTAATTTGTCTGTCCACAGGCCCAACAAGGAGATCCTAGCTGGAGCGCCACAGCTACCAGACGCTCTAAAGAAGATCGCTGATAAGCTACGTAGACTTGGATGGTCAGCATCACCTTTGGAGAAGTTAGCTTCTATAGTTTCCAGCCTGTCAGAGTTTGAGATGTTCAGGAGAAGAATACTGGATATAGGTGGGATGGAAATACTACGGGATCTGCTCAAGATTGAGGATGTTGTTGTAAGGAAGGAGGCTGTCACTGCAATTCTTGGACTCTGTACAGATCAAGAAGGCGAGGCTCAAGCTCAATCTTGTTATGTGACTGATCTACTGGTGGAATGCCTCACGATCAGTGATGAGGTTCTGCTTCTCCTTGATCGTCTGCCAAAAGATCCATATGGGGTGGATAAGCTCTCTGATAAGGCTGTGGAATTGGTGAATATCATCATGGCTAATCAGGAAAATGTTACTCCTGTGGCCACTTACTCTGCAATTTCCTTGGTTCACACTATAGTTCAGCAGGATGCAAGTAAGATGGAGGCGGTGAAGAACCTGGAGGACTTTATGAAGCGGTTGCAAGAGCTGTCATCAGGTAGTCTACCGATGCAGACAATGTTACAGCTGGAAAAGATAATCAACATTCTGTTGGAGGAGTTTCCTGCTCTTGCAAGCCAAGTGCAAAGCTAGCAATCCAGTGGAAGCTGTCTCCAGTCACATGAATAGGCTGAATCTCATACATCCTTGTCTACAATGGTTCTTTTATGTGTTGTTAATCCTTCTGGACAAGATTGAATTGTTGTTGGCTGTGATGGCAATTTGGTGAATCATATGAATTGTTCAGAGCTTGAAAAGAGTGAGAATTGTATATTAGGTGTGTGCGTATATCGTACGATGACACTAAGTCTTGCTTTACTGCCTTCTGAAACGTTGTAACGAAGAGTTTGGTTCGTTGTGACCATGACTGACCTTGTATACTTCTGATTTTGTACACCATATAGATGTTGTGAAATTGCTTCTCTAGAGTATGGCAACTACATGAATGCTAGCATTCACACTGTTTTTTTTTTATTGTAATGAACAGAGAAGAATTACTCTCTTAGTTGATTCCCCCGTGTGTTTATTGAATGAAAAAAGAAATTTGCTTACTCAATTTTTTTTCTTCTGATCTGATGGAGAAGGAAGACATGATGGATTCATCCTTGCATGTGCTAGTTTACTCTTTCAGTGAACAATGATTTTGGTTTCCAATGCACAACTTTGTAGTATTATTACTGGAAGAGCCTTCGAATATACATACTCCTGGGAGTAATTATTCGCGACAAGTTACATTCGTGGGAGGGAAGACCTCGTGATGTCGATCTGGAGGTGGACACATCCCATCATGGACGGATGAGGTTCGTGATGGCCGTGCATATGGTCGCGATCTGCACGGCGTACGCGCCGCGCCGCGCGAGCGGCTCCGGCGGCGGGAGCCCGGCCTCGGCGAACCCGCCGTCGCACTGGCGCGCCAGCGACGCCGCGTCGGCGGCCATCTGCTTCCCCGCCGTGTAGTTGCGCGCGTTGAGCTCGTCGTAGGCGCCGGCGAACCCGAGCTCCATGTCGTAGTAGAG
>LAPY01002534.1:23346-35353 GCA_000970635.1 Eragrostis tef
GCCCCGCGGAGCTCCAGGGCGCGCGGGCGCGCTGCGGCGGGTCGAACCACTCCCTGCGCCGCCGCTCCCGCTCCAGCTGGGCAGCAGCTCGCCGCACTACGGCGAAGGCGTCGAGTGGTCCGCGCGCCACGACTACTAGCGCGGGCACGGCGCCGACGTGGAAGTGAACGACACGTCTCCACGCGCTCGCGTCGCTGCTCCCGCCTGTCTCGCCATCGTCCACTTAATTACCCGGCATCCTCACCCCACTGCTCGGATCCTCCCGTCCTCCAGCTATCGCAGGCCCACCAGCAGCTCAAGCCCATGATGATCTCAAGCGCGCGTGCACCATACTGCACGAGTTAATGATGTGTTCATTGTCGACACAACGGTTTCCCAAAAAAAAATATGGCACCCAGAGTTTGCAGCGCGAGCATGGCACTGTGAGCACCACTGCAGTGGGCGCAGTGGCAAAGGACTGCCGGCCGTGCCTGGAGAAGGTGATATAGTGTTCCTTTGCTACTCCTTACCTAGACTCTATGGGGCGAACGGGCCTGTGACCAGTTGGTCAGCAAAGCCTTAGTAGCACCAGGCCTCAGTAGGAGGTCCCAAGTTTAAACCCCTTCGGAAGCGAATTTCGGAAGAATTTTCCAAAAATTTTCCTAGACGACTGCAGCCTCAACACGTGCTGGGAACTAGTGTCCGAGACCACCTCTTCAAGGCAGGCATGTGTGAGTGTAGGGGTAGGATTTAATTTGCGCATAGGTGTGTGCGTGTGGTGTTGGGGTGCGTGTGTGTGTGTATGTATAAGTTGAGATACTACAACTTTTACTCTGTAAGCAAGGCTGTCTCTAAAAAATAAATACCTGGACTCTATGGGCAAACCAGCCTTGGCAGGCAAGACTAGCTGTAGGAAGGTGGTTTTTTGGTACTACATTTGCTAAGACGGGCAAAGTGATGTTTGTTTTTTTTTTTATGGAAACTTGCCTTTGCTTGAAAGGTTCCTAGGCTGTCGTTTCGATCCCTTGCCCATACAGGTACAGTCACCACTTTGCTTGAAAGTTGTGTTTTATGCACGCTGATGTTTTCATTAAGCTTGAGGTAGTTTTAAGAGTTACTGTGACCACATTTCCAATTGCATTTGTATTGATTTTGAAGAAATTGTTTGTTCTTCTGAGATATTATCTTACCGTGTGCATTCCTCACTTTGTGCACAAGTAATAATAATTTTAAATACTTAACACTACTCTTGGCAGTTTGGCACGCCTGGGATTTTGGCTAGTTTTTCGGTTCGTGAGGGCCAGCAGCTAGCTTTGCTACTTGCTAGGCTTGGCCCACTGCTGGCCTCAAGGCCCAAATCAATGTTAAAACACCCAAGTAACACCTTTGAGATCCTGAGTTTGACTCCTGGTGGGAGCGAATTTTCTAGGATTTACCTGCGTTATGCGTTAAGTGGTAAGTGGCATTCCCGTCGACAACGAGGCGCCTTTGGTGACTTCGGGAATCTCCAGATCTGCCAGGTGCTCACTCCTTCTGAAGTGCTTTCGGGAATCTCCAGATCTGCCAGGTGCTGATAGGGATAGGGTTTGCGTACGTGTATTCATAGGGGTGTGTGTGCGTGCGTGTTGTGGACGTCTGCGTTGTACTGTGTAGTTCTCATAAAAAAAAGAAATAAGCATAACATGTTCTAAAAAAGAAGAAGAAAGAAATAAGCATAACAACATCTCAAAAAAAAAAAAGAAATCAAGTGCCGTCTACGGACGAACGCAGCGACTGCTGGACGAATGAACCAGCTAGCTTTGGCAGCTGCCTCACCCTGCCGTATTGGAAGGTCCGCCCGGTTTTTGGGATCGTAATGAATATTGTAACCAAAATTTTATGGGATAATTAATCATTGGTATATTGTAAAGCATTTTTCCTATTAAATATTTCTTGCATGACTCAAGGATAGGGTACCCCAGAGCTGGGGCTATACTATACCGCTCCAAGCATTTGTTTGATTACAACCGTGGGCATAAAATTTTGTACGTTCGTATGAACAATGCTTGGACCATGCTTGTCTTTGTTCTCACACTTTTCCATTGGTAGCGACCATCTGTCAATTTTTTTTTTTGTTCAGATAAAAATACTGACTCGTATATGTGCTTAGTGATTAGATGATCATATTTTTCTGAGTTGTTTGAAGCAAAGAGGCTCACGGAAAGTGAGCATAAGGAAGATCAAACAAGGAGGTGCATATGCCACCAGGATCCAAAGAGTCAGCTGTCGTACAAGGGTGGCTTAGTCACAGCAAACCAGTTTGGAGTTGCATGTAGAGGGATGACAAGTACTACTACTAATTCAAGTTTTCTGAGTCCAACAATGTGAAGGCTGTATATATGGAGCTCGGTACAGACGTTAGTTTCGCCAAAAAAATATGTCAAATTTACGGCCAGGCAATTCAGAGACACTTGCATTTGCATCGACCTGCAGGGGCACATTGTATCCTCGCAACTTTGAAACTTTGACATATATCCTCAAAATTAAACAGGTCACTCTGCAGTTGCATGTAGACGTTAGTTTCTGCAGTCTTCACTACATAACTCTGAACCTTAGCCTCCTGTCTTGTAGAACCCTGCACTTTCCTCGACTCGATAGGTAGATGAAAATGTGTGCTATCCGTGGGTAACAGAAGAGGAAAAATTGATTTGCCAAAGCGCTCGGGCACCAGCTGCGCCGTGAGCCCGGTGTCGAAATCCTCGTCTCCGGGTCGTGGTCGTTGCTACCGAACGCGGTGGCCGTGTTAGTCTCCTCCTTTCGAAACAGCCGCCCCGTGTATTTTGTGGTCCGCGGCGGGTCGAAGTCGTGGAGCGCGAAGTGACGGACGGAACATCCAGCGCCAGTGCCGACGTACATGGGGCCCTGCAGGTCTTCGATCGAGCGCGCGCATGGTGTTGTTATATGTATTAGCGTAGCGGTCGGACGGATCGATGCGATGTGTGAACTTGATGTAGGCCCGGCCTGCGCGTTCATGGCGCCGGCCGCCGGCCAGTGATCAAGTGCCATTTGCCATCCACGTTGCCTTCTTCAAACACGCGTTCGCATCGCCCGATCCCACGTGAACCCTACCTCGCCGCGTCCTTCCTCTCCGTTTTTAATTAGTTGCGAAGCAGCGGGTGCTCGATCATCGTCGCCCCTACCAGGGAGCTCCTCGTCGCGCAGGTAAAAGCCCCAGCTCCTTTTAAATTTGTGTGCGTGGATGCAACTCCGCGTGTGCTATCTTGCCGATCACGCCGAGCTTGATCCATGCGGCCGCGCTAGCTACTCGTAGATTCTGCCTGTTTGGCGCTCCTCGTGCGTGCGGTCCTTCATGTTGCGCTCGTGTTCACCAGGCGTACATGCATGTCAAGTGGCAGGTGTTGGGCTGTTAGCTTCGTGCATGCATTCAAATAATATTCAATTTCCGTGCTTAATAAAATTAGGTGCCCACTGCCCAGTATAGCCTCGCAACTTTTCAAGATGGAGAACTCCTTGCATCCACCGTGGGGCGAGCAGGCTCCTTGCCGTTCCTCAGGACAACAGGGAAGGGAGTCCTATTAACTAAATTGGCTCGTTTGGGATGGACACTGCATTGCTTCTTTGTTTGCTTAGTTATTGATGATCCTAATTCATTCAGTTTGGATCTTGCTTTGCTGCTTTTCACATCACATTCATTGGCCGAATTATGAATGTTATATGTCACGCAAAATCCTTTTGGATATATATCTTGAATGGTTCTGTATATGTTTTACAGTTGGATTGTTGTCTCTTTCTCTTCACTATTTGTAACAGATGCATAATTATTGTCTGTTATATAATTGAATTATTGCCGCTTGTGTTAGCTAGGAAACTTTTGGCACCCACAGCAAAGAATGGGCCAGCAACCAGCTATGACTATAAAGAAGATGAAAATTGTGATTATAGTGCTCTCGATCATACTCATATTCGCCTTGGTTATTGGCTACTATAAACCAATTGATGACGGGCCAACCAAGTGCTCTGTGGAGTTAGTCGGAGCAAGGGGCCTAGGTTCATCGCTGGCTCCAGGAGCGGTGTCGCCAGCCTACAAGATCCTCGTCCACATTGACAACGGCCACTACTTTGGCCTGCGGGACGATGCAGGCAGCAGTGTCGTGGTCTCGTATGCAAGCGTACCCCTCGCAAGCGGGCGCACCCCGGCCTTGTATGTGGAGGAGAAGAAGGTGGTGACGGTGGCCGTGAATGCAACCAGTGATGCATTGGGGATACCAGAGGATTTGTTTCATCTCATGTCAGCGGAGCGACAATCCGGAGTGGCACAGTTAGAAGTTGATTTGTGGCTTCCTTTCGGGTTGTTCACCTGCAGCATCGATCTGGATGGGCCGCAGCGCGCATCAAGGTGTTTTATGCCAAATTATATTTACATACAGTAGCTAGCAATGCGGTAAATATATGATGTTTATTTAGGACAACAATACAGTGCAGTTTAAACTAGATTAATTGTTCCAACCCTCATGGAGCAACTGATTTTACAATCACCGTGAGGTAGACTCCATTGGGCAGCAAAACTATTAGGAACATGGATTTTTATGGGTTGATGATTGGTAAATCTCTTAGTCACATATTAATTTAAACAAATAGAACGTACATGTGCAGCATTGATTTTGTAAATCTGGAACATTTCAAAATAATGCAGGAAAATTTAGTTCTTACAATGATCTTGCATATTGCTTGATCACAATATGTTGAACACGTTAAGTATATGCCTAGAACATTATCTTTTAAAGATAAAATATTTTCTGTTAAAACTGAAACATTTCTGATATTTCTGTGAACAGAAGAATATCAAAAAGGCATGAGAAAATCTGGATGGCCGGATCGATATCCAATGACTGCAAAAATTTCTTACTGTGAGATTAGCAAAATATCAGTCCCCTAAGAAGGAGACATAACCTTGTTTTCTTATTATCACCAGAGTGACCCAATGATACACACGCAAACCTACTATGAGGGCCATATGACAAACCGCTGAAAGAATTTGTTCGATTATGACCGTAGGCATCAAAGTTCAGTATGCTTTATATATATTCACACGTTTCTTGTTTTTCCCTCCAAATCGTCCATTCATCAGGGACATAGTATCCGTCACTATTCATGTCCAAACAAATAAACTTGACAGAATTTGGAGGCTATATTTCTTGTAGTGATATGCAGCGTAACTAGACGAGCATAGTTTTCAGATGTTCGAGCATATGCACGGTGATAATATAAGGAAGACAATTTCAGGGCATATGTCCCTTTTAGATCACTTTGAAGTACTGAAGCGAAGACAATTGCTTGCTGAAATTTCATTTACTAATCGTAAACATAAAAAATAAAGTTGACTGGTGTAAAAATTCATATGGATGCTTTTCAACGGGTAGAAAGTTCGAGAGAAAACAAACAAGCAATGTCCATCATACCGTCTGCACATGATATTTCGCTTTTCTTTCATTTCTCACATATCCAGATACAGGCATAACGAAGCATAACGAAATTGCAAGATACAGGCATGAACTTAGCAGGCCATGGGATCAGGACATAAATGTTACAGAAGATTCATGTTGGAAAAAAAATCCCAAAGCTGGTAACCTTGAGGCGCAATTTCAGATAGACTAGGGATAGTCTCTTTGCCGAGAGCCATTGCCGAGCACCTGACAAGTGGCTCTCTTCAAAGTTCTGAGACATTCGACATAATTCAATAAAATGTTCAAAATAAAATGTTCAAATCGACTACAACATGGATCAAAATCACACCAAATCACACATACAAGAGACACATATATATCTTCACCATCATCATCACAGGCATTTAAATCATCACAAACACATATAAATCCTCACAAATACATATATGTCCTCAAGTTCACATAGAAAGTGTCCAAATAGTTCAAATAAAAGTCGTCGACAATCACAAGTGTTCAACCTTAAATGCAAGCAAGCACAACTAGTTAGTTCATGAAATGGAAATAGAAATACAACTACAAGCATTGGGAGGGGAAATCAGCAGATTGTTAGATCCCGCGGATTGATTCTGCAAAAAGAAAAGATTCTATGTGTAACACAAGAATTGAGATGAAAGCATAGATGCAAAAACTGCAAGTAAGAAATGAAAGTTTGCCAATGAAATTGTAAGGATCTCGAGTGACTCACCGAAGTGACTTGGGGAGTGCCAAGAGGGGGAGGGACGCCGAGTAGAGATAGGGGGTGTTTAGATGAGGGTGACTAGAACTAGACAGACTAGAACTAGTCAGTTTTAGAGGCTAAAATTCCAAATGGGTGTGACTAAAAGGGGACTAAAATTAGTTTAGCCTCTAGTCTCTCTTGGGCTAGCTAAAAGAAAAATTAGTCTCTCTCTTTCCTCATTTACTCCATCTCCATCTCACTTTAGTCCTATGTTTAAATTAGTTTAGCCTCTAGTCTCTCTTGGGCTAGCTAAAAGAAAAATTAGTCTCTCTCTTTCCTCATTTACTCCATCTCCATCTCACTTTAGTCCTATGTTTAAATTAGTTTAGCCTCTAGTCTCTCTTGGGCTAGCTAAAAGAAAAATTAGTCTCTCTCTTTCCTCATTTACTCCATCTCCATCTCACTTTAGTCCTATGTTTAAATTAGTTTAGCCTCTAGTCTCTCTTGGGCTAGCTAAAAGAAAAATTAGTCTCTCTCTTTCCTCATTTACTCCATCTCCATCTCACTTTAGTCCTATGTTCTAAACAGGGAGGTGACTAGAAACTACTAGTCTGACTAATTTTAGTCATAGGACTAAAACGGATCCAAACATGCTTGTAGTCCTGGGAACATCCCTGGAGGCGGCGGAGGCGTCCCAGTACTTTGCAGGTATTGGAACATCACACCCATTTGCTGCGCCATCATCTCCTGCATCCTCTGCCACTCTACCTGCATCTCCTCCATCTTCGCCTCCATCTCCTCCCGTAACTGGGCCTACAAAATTTCATCCTAATGTTACAATGCAAAGCAAACAAATGTCAAAATCAAAGAACGATGAATAAAACAAAACGAAACTAACCTAGGCTTGCTCAAACTAGATCTGCGCAATGCTCTACCGTGGGCATATGGCGGGGATGGGGCCGAGATCCTTGCTCGGATCTGGGAGAGGGTGGGAGTAGAGGCCGTGTCCAGTGTGCTGTCGGCAATCAAGTACCAGCCATGCTTTTTACCTCCACCCACCCTCATGACGATCTTTCTATCAATAGGCTTGGTGCTCGCAGACCTCCATAGCCATCTCTATGTACCTCCACCCACCCTCATGCCCGTGAACTTTCCTAGCCATCTCTGTGTACTGACTGAGGCGACTGTGGATGGTGGTATTGGTGTACGGCTCGAGCGGGTCTTCCGGGTTGTAGTCGACCTCGGATGTCGCCTTGGCCTTGTGGGTCATAGACCAAGCCTTCAAAAGGGGGCAGGGCACGGCATCATGCGCCGCCAACTGCAAAGAAAACAGAAAGATGATTAAAATTATGCAAAATTGAGCGCTACAACAACGAAATTGAATTCACGTCCCAATCTAGACACGTACTGGTCAAGGGTAAGGTTGCCTTGATGGTGTACTAGGCCAGGCATCATCAAACCCCATGCTCGGGGAGCCTTGTGCCTCTCCTTCCACTGAGGGTCGCACCACCTCTTCACAATTTGTTCCCAGCAATCCCTATGAGGGGCGTACCACCACGAAATCCTACAAGTCATCAAGTAAAGAAAATATGAGAAGATCAAATTATGCATACTTAATCAAGTATAGTAAATATGAGAAGATCAAATTACCTTCATGTATTGTGCTTCGGTCAGCCCCATTCTTCGTGCCTCTTTTTTTCTCCACCTTGATGTTCTTGGCGGCATAGTGGTTTATGACGGCCTGGATGCGCGCCTCGTAAATCATGTCCATAATTAGTTTAGGACATATCTTGTACGCATGGATGCGCGCCCTCTCCTCATACTCCGGCTCGACCCTAAAAGAAATCCTGCACATAGACACGATGTATAATATGATTATTTCAACAATATCTAATGAATGTGATGTATTCAACAAGGTGCCGAACTCCCTGCCATCCTGATCTGGAACATCAAGCACGCGTTTGTAGGGGTACCACGTGTAGGCAGGCTCCTTGCTGTTGCCAATAGCCCCCAGGCCAGGGAAGAGTTTCCTGAAAACAAAGAAACATAAAACAAGAGGAATTTCTTTATTTGGCTCTAAAAAGGTTGCTGGTTCCTTTGTTGGTCCAAACTAAAAAGAAGTTACCTATATGACTCAAGTTGCAATTTTGATTACTTTCTTGGCCTTTTCGTTAGTTTTTGGTGCTAACGGTGTTAAGTGTGAGCTGAAATGACCATTATACCCCTGACATGAATCAAAGTGTATAATTTAATTTTGAAATTATATATTTATATGTTTCAAAATTTCAGAATAACATAATTGTGCAAGATTTCATAATACACCAAATTTTGACAATATTTCTGTTTGTATTTAATGCATAGTATTTTTTGCTGTAATAAAGCTAGTATTTTTTCTGTTCGCGTACGGGTGTACCAGACAGAAGGCAGTAGAGATTCTTTTCCTGTTAGCTTGGGTAAGTAGTACTACGGTCCATTCACATCGTTAGGAAGAGCCACTTCACGGTCCAATGTAACAGATGAGACGGAAGGGCAAAAAAAAGAAAACCGCCAAATAATTTCTCTTTAAACAATTTAATAATAAGACAATGAGCTACTGCTTTGTGTTTCTTGTACCACTACCAGAGCAAGGAAGCAATTTTTTTCTACTGCACCAAATGCAACATTACCAGAGCAAGCAAGCAAGTTTTTTGTACAGGCACAAGAACAATATCAAATCTCCATTGATGAGCCAAAACTAATTGAAACCATTCAATCTTGGCAGTACAAGAAGGAAGAAAGAAATTAGAAGAAATGGGCTTCCCCTGTCCTGTAGAACAGATGCGAAGCTGGGGTCGATCTGGAGCATAGGGAGGTGAAGCCGGCGTCTAGCTCCAGCAGATGGAGGTGAACCGAGTGTTGATGCCGACAGGGAGGGTGGCTGGCGTCATGAGCGGCCGGATGGGCGGGTCGGGGCAGGGGCACCGTGCCCTGGGGTCACCGGGGCCGGGGTGGGCTCGCCGGCGTCCGGGGCGAGCACGGGGCCGCGGGCCGGTGTCGGGTCGGGGTCACAGGGCAGGAACGGGTGGTGGAGGCCGGAGGAGGTGGAGAAGAGGGCTGGCAGCGATCTGGAGGAGGGCGACGGCGACGAGCTGGAGGAGGTCTACGTGGTGGCGAACGGCGTCGGGGAGGGTCATTGCAGAGGAGGGCGTCGGGGAGGGGGTGTCGGCGTGTGGTGGGCGCGGTGGAGGTTGGGTGTTGGCGGTTATCATGCGTATAAATATTTTTTATTAATTCCGCAAGCCCACAGATCATCATTGTAGCATCTCATCTTGGAGTATTCTAGGATTATCGTATTTATTTCTCCGTAGGGAGGAGCGATAGGAAATCAAATTGTAACAAACTAAATACTCATTGTGCGAAATAACAATACATTACTTGAGACGGGGGTAAAATGGTACATGATAATATGAATGGCACTCACTATATAATCAAAGAAAACAAAAGGTACAGTAGAAGTTACATTGGAAGAACAACCAGATAGAGAACAGGATTCCTAAGTGTTATTCTTGCATATATTTATTTCTAGCAATTAGTTCTACAAAATTATGTACTATAGCCAAGGTCATGTACATACAAGTCATTATTGTTTCAGAGCACGACCATTATGCCAAGGCTTAATGAACCCTAGAACAGCAGGTTCACCTTGGAAACTAACCGCTATTGAAAACCTAGTGGATTGCAAAGGCCTAAACACGCCTTTGAACGTGGTGGATTGCAGAGGCTTAAACACGCTTGTCACACGAGAGGCTATTGTGACACCCCGTGTCACTGATTTCCAGTTAGTGCCCACACAAATGAATAGAACGCACAAACTCAAACCAAATTCAAAATTCGAAATCAATAATTCAAACAATTGTCAAATCCAAGCCTCTGAAGAAACTCGAACTTTTCTGAAACAACTTGACCCAACAAAAACTTCTCGGGATAGCCCTTCGAATATCAGAATTTTGGAGAATTTTTGGAGATTTTTGAAATTCATTTGGATGCTCAAATAAATCTCAAAAATCTCTAAACTGACCAACTTTGACCGACTACCATTTGAATTCCTTTGAGAATTGAGATGTGCATGTTATGTCACTGGATTCTCCATCTTCCAATCTTTCAAACAAGACCAGTTTCACGATTTTTGGAGCTCATTTGCTAGCTCAAATTACATGCACAAATCGTGCCCTGGGGTCACCGGGGCCGGGGTGGGCTCGCCGGCGTCCGGGGCGAGCACGGGGCCGCGGGCCGGTGTCGGGTCGGGGTCACAGGGCAGGAACGGGTGGTGGAGGCCGGAGGAGGTGGAGAAGAGGGCTGGCAGCGATCTGGAGGAGGGCGACGGCGACGAGCTGGAGGAGGTCTACGTGGTGGCGAACGGCGTCGGGGAGGGTCATTGCAGAGGAGGGCGTCGGGGAGGGGGTGTCGGCGTGTGGTGGGCGCGGTGGAGGTTGGGTGTTGGCGGTTATCATGCGTATAAATATTTTTTATTAATTCCGCAAGCCCACAGATCATCATTGTAGCATCTCATCTTGGAGTATTCTAGGATTATCGTATTTATTTCTCCGTAGGGAGGAGCGATAGGAAATCAAATTGTAACAAACTAAATACTCATTGTGCGAAATAACAATACATTACTTGAGACGGGGGTAAAATGGTACATGATAATATGAATGGCACTCACTATATAATCAAAGAAAACAAAAGGTACAGTAGAAGTTACATTGGAAGAACAACCAGATAGAGAACAGGATTCCTAAGTGTTATTCTTGCATATATTTATTTCTAGCAATTAGTTCTACAAAATTATGTACTATAGCCAAGGTCATGTACATACAAGTCATTATTGTTTCAGAGCACGACCATTATGCCAAGGCTTAATGAACCCTAGAACAGCAGGTTCACCTTGGAAACTAACCGCTATTGAAAACCTAGTGGATTGCAAAGGCCTAAACACGCCTTTGAACGTGGTGGATTGCAGAGGCTTAAACACGCTTGTCACACGAGAGGCTATTGTGACACCCCGTGTCACTGATTTCCAGTTAGTGCCCACACAAATGAATAGAACGCACAAACTCAAACCAAATTCAAAATTCGAAATCAATAATTCAAACAATTGTCAAATCCAAGCCTCTGAAGAAACTCGAACTTTTCTGAAACAACTTGACCCAACAAAAACTTCTCGGGATAGCCCTTCGAATATCAGAATTTTGGAGAATTTTTGGAGATTTTTGAAATTCATTTGGATGCTCAAATAAATCTCAAAAATCTCTAAACTGACCAACTTTGACCGACTACCATTTGAATTCCTTTGAGAATTGAGATGTGCATGTTATGTCACTGGATTCTCCATCTTCCAATCTTTCAAACAAGACCAGTTTCACGATTTTTGGAGCTCATTTGCTAGCTCAAATTACATGCACAAATTTGGGGAAAAACAGAGTTTTAATAAATCGGGAAAAAGAGAAGATGCCGTCGGACCCACCTGTCAGCCTCACGTCTCTCGCTGAACCGCGCCGAATTCGTCCGCCGCGTGGCCGCCGGCGTACGGCTTCGCCGTTCGGTGCTGGACCCGCTCCGACCGCGCCGCGTCGTTATAACGCCCTCGCGCTCCTCGCCGTGCCATCCCACCCCGGCCAAAAACCTAGCTGCCGCCACCATTTCCGGTCGAGCTCAAGTCCTTGCCGTCGATTAACCACCGACGAGCGCCCCCGAGTCGAGCAGCTACCTCAAACCTCGTCGCTGGGCCACCAGGAACTCCACCATGGCGCCCATTCCCCCTGATCCCCCGTGAATCGAGCCAATCGAGCGTCGTCCTCAACTCCGGCCGTGCAAGACTCCGACGAGT
>LAPY01002534.1:41377-58579 GCA_000970635.1 Eragrostis tef
GGGGCCGCCAAGGCAGGCCGGCCGTTCGATGTTGCGGTTCGCCACCGCCTCGCTCCTAGAAGTCCCTGATTGCCTCTTAAAGTCGGTCTAAACGTCCGTTGCTTCGTGGGGGCGGCAAAACTAGAATATGGGCCAAGTTAAAGCCCAAACAGCCCACCTTCTGGAATGTCGGTGGAATTCTGCTGAGCAGGCTTTGGTTTCTGATGTTTGGGCCCATGTACAGCATGCTGGAGGAAGGCCGAGGCCTTTGGGCGCCAAGTGGGTCCAGCCGGCCTATGTTTTCTTCTACAGAGGCCCTATTTCCTCTATTATTTGCTCCTGTATCCAAATATCACTAAAACTCGTGAAGTATGTTAGTTCCTAACTACTATGCATAAAATTTTGGTGAATAACCTTTATTTCCTGATAAGTCGGTGATTGGCGTGGTGGAGGATGGATGCAGTGGCGGGGTGGAAGAGTGGCGTCGGCGCGGTTTGGGCGCGACGGCTTGGTGGGCACAGTCGCGGATGGCGGCGACGAGATGGAGAAGATGGAGAAGGAAGGGATCAGGAGAGGGAGAGAGACAGAGAGACAGAGAGAGAGAGGCCGCGCCGGCAGGGCTTATGTTCGAAACTTTGCCGAGCGCCAGATCTAGCATACTTAGCAAAGAGCACATCACACGGTAAACATTTCAAGATGTTTGCCGAGCACTGCGCCGATAGCCCTCGGCAAATATTTCAAATCTGAAGTTCAATTTTTTTTAAAAAAATATCTAACAAATTCAAAAAATTACCAAACTTTGTTGTCATACATCTTATATGTTCTATTGGCTACAAAAAAATTATTTAGAGTGATTCCATAATATGACCGTCGTTTTGATTCGAAATCTGAACGAACACTTCATAACTCTAGATCTTTTCAGAAGCTCCGGTTTGTAAGCAACGTACGTGACGACTTGTGTGAAACTTTCTCTATGATTTACCAGGGCCTCCACGTATGATTTCACAATGTCAGAGTGAGTCCTACAATTTTCAGACTTCGTTTGAATTTTATAAAAATAAAATACTATTTCACCCCATGTTTGCACTCATATTTTATGTACAAGATGTGCGATTTTTCTGTTCATTTCATGGTTACGGCCTCACATTAGACTGGGAAACATGAATATAATTTTTCGAGTCACTCTATTTCATTATTTGAATCACTTGTCGTTCAAATTTGAATTATCTTCAACAAATACTTTAAATGAAATAAAGTACTTAAATATACCAAACGGATGGAGAAAATTACCAAATTTTGACATTAAGTAACATGCATACATACATCATTGTAGAAACAAATTGTGGCCAAAACCAAAACAAATAAATATATTTGCCGGGAGCCCCGCAGATATTGCCTATGCCGAGCGCCATCCTGTTTGGTTTTCTAATGGTCTGCGCATGTGCGGGGCACGTGATCCTTTTGCCGAGAGCCTCGCCTGGCTCTCGACAAAATATGGGTGTACCGGGTGTCCTATGTTTGCCGAGAGCCTATCCCTTGGCGCTCGGCAAAGTTTGTGTTTGCCGAGATCTCGGCCACCCGGCTCTCGACAAATTGTCTTTGTGCCGGTTGTCAGATGTTTGCCGGTTCTATTTGCCAAAAGCCTGATAAAAGACTCTCGAAAAACATGGGAACACTCGGCATATAACCAGTTTCCCATAGTGATTGCAACAAGGTTATATCTCAAAAGGACCTTGCGTGGTTAGAATTTGAGTCGTTCTTTGGCAGATTTACCACCTTGATTTGAACAAGAAGAGCCTCATATGAAGCCTACCTGGACGCCGCCAAGACCAGGATCAAACTGGAATTCGCCAAGTCGAGGATCAAATTGGACTTCCCCAAGACGACGATGAAACTGGACTTTGCCAAAATCCTTCATCGCCCTACCCTAGACCCCGCCAAGACGAGGATCACTCAGAAATCCTTGATCGCCCTGGACGCCGTCAAGGAAGCCAGTAACCTGAACGCAGCCAAGACGACGATCAAAGTGGACGCCGCCAAAATCCTTGATTGCCAAGCCTTAAATAGGGTTCAGCAAAGAAGACGACGGCACTTGCCTTCCCTACCTAGAATCTATTGATGGACAGCGTGCTATTGTTGACCTGGGAAGAAATCTTCCTATAAATCTATTCCTCTGCGATGTCAAGGGAGGTGGTATGAGGGAGACGTAGCGCACCCTTACGTACGTAGCAAAAAAAAAAAACGGAATAGTCATTGCAAATGAACGTGCGTTGACGTTTGTCCCGTGGCTTCGTCCCCCATTCCGCGGACCCAGGCTCAGCATGGCAGGATCCGATGGTAGATCATTGAGGTAGAATCCAGCAGGTGAAAACTATTTTTCTTCCAACTGGGTTTTTATTTTTTTTTCTCAACAGGTTCTTTATTGATTTACTAGTACCAGTGCACGTGCGCCACGCACATGATCGAGAAAATGCACCACTTGACAGAACCTTTGTAGTTTAAATCAAAATTCCAATGTATATTTAATGGAATATAAAGAGGGGAGAAATTGTGGTACCACATATTTATATGGTATCAATGCACGCGCCACACACGTGTCTAAAAGACTTACTCCAACGATATTTAAGTTATAGCATAACATTCTCAATGTGGATAAAAAGAAACACTTTAATTAAGGGAACAAAACTCTTATGACAATAAAAAATTAATTTGTTAATTAATCATTGGTTGATTAATTATCTTTTGTTAAGATGCAAGAAACAAAAAGAAAGATATAAGCTTTGATCCATTATCTTCGTAAATCAATAAACCAATGGTGGATGTCAAGTTTCTTAAAAAATATGGATGTCTGAAAGTGGGTTTCATTTTTCGCACTTACATAATGATGGTTGCGCGCGCGAGAGATTGCTTGTCATGTCGAGAGGAACTAATTATTGAACATTTTCTTGAACTGACATGGATGGTTAAGTGAAGAATTAAAGTCAAGAAATATCTCGCACCATGTTGAGATGAATAAAAGAAAGATTCAGAGCATTTCCCTTTTGCAATGTTAAACTTTTGGGCAGGTTTAAAATAAATATCAAAGTTTATGAAAACAATAGAATGTTGCAGTTTTAACAAAAAAAAACATGTCTTGTGTGGTACTGGCAGCATTTGACACGGTATTTTGATTATATCGTTGTCATGTGAACTGTTCATTGTTAATTGAATTAGATCTAGATTATAGATGGCATTTCCATGAGAATAGTAGCATACTTGCTTGCTGGTATGAAATGCCGAATAGAATAACAGTATGGCATCAACATAGATCTTTGGCATCGTATATGTTGGATAATGCATATGCTTATTGTAACATACGGAATTTTGAGGCATTTTTTTTCAAAAATAATTAGTTCATGGTGTGCCCGATCCCCCCCCCCCTCTCAGTCACCCGGTCCTTACATAATCCCCTCCAAACTCTGGTCCTAGAGGGTGGGCGATAACATTCTAAATGTAGATTCGTTGATCACACTTTGCAATAAATCAGCAGCCAAAACAAAGAGAAGTGGAGATAGAGGATCACCTTGCCTGACACCTCTTTTCCATTCAAACTGCTTTCCAGGAACACCATTAAGGAGCACTGATGAAGTTCCTAATTTTAAAATCTGTTCAATCCAGTTCACCCATTTATTGGAGAAGCCTTTTGCAGTGAGCATTCCTAAAATGGTGCTATGCTCCACGTATCGAAAGCTTTTTCGAAATCCAGTTTCAGAATAACAATTTCTTTCTTAGATTGTTGACAGATGTGCCGAAATTGGAAGGCCCACGCTAGGCAGTCTTTGATAGTTCTCCCTTTGATGAACCTATATTGATTCTGGTGGACGACCGACAAAATGACAGATTGTAAACGATTAGCAATCCGCTTTTTCGAAGAAAGGTATTTGATCGCAGAACTTCACGAACAACAGATTCAGGAGATATCGGTTCTTCTCCCTCTTCCACAGGTTTATCCGTCATCGCTTCCAGATGATCCTAGCAAAACAAGTATGACAGGTCAGTGTTCCATCTTGTTCTCGGATTTTTCGAATAAATGCATGCATAGAGGGCATGAAAAGGAAAGAAACACTTAAGATAGTTTTCTGTACCGGCTCGCTAATGAAACCTGTTTTTTGTGATGAATGAAATTCTCTAAACAGTTTCAACAGGGTGGGGTCTTCATTCTTATATTTATCTCTCTAAACAAAATGCAAAGAAATTTCTTATGTGTAAAACATTATTTAGTTTTTGTATTTATCTCTCTAAACTCTGTTGCAGCAAGGTTAAGTAGGTTCATAATAAACATTCTCAACTTGGTAACTTTCTCTACAGAATCTCCTTATCTACACGCTACCTTGGTTCTTAGCTCACAAATGTCATGCTTATATTAGTTTTTACAACTTGAAAAACAAAGGTGCCCAATTATAAATTTCATATTCAGGCAATTGATCACATCATCAATTCAACAGCCAAGTCGAAACTGCATGTGTTCCTCTCAGGTGTCATATGCTCATATTAGGGACCGATGAAGACATGCTGCCAGTGCCAGATCTCTTGGGACATGTCTTCTGGCCGAATCAGCTGGGAGAATGGAATTCGAGCTTCTGTTAAGATGATTTGTGACGGTAGTCCTCGGCTCGGCGATGGTGCAGGACGGTGGCAGAAGCACTCCATGTCTGGAATACTTGACAGCGAGAGGTGAAAGGTCAATTATTTGGAAATAGTGTGCCAGCGGAGTTCATAGGTCGCAATCAGGGGCTTCTAGCATGTTCTTGCTATCATGTGCAGCAGTGCAGGACTGCATGTGCAGTTGTTCACCCTACGGCTAAGAACACAGTGGCCGAATCGTCCGCAAAGCAGACAGCCGTCAGAACATGAAAGCGGAGGGCGAGATATATGGACTACAGCAGGAGCAGAGCGTTCGGAGTACAAAGCAAAAACAATGCCTGTGTTTCAGTAAAGTCGAGTTGACCATATATAGCTCTTGTTGACGATAAGGGAACACGTATCTTAGCACCATGGTTAATTGTAGAGACTGTATAAACAACCGTCTTCAAAATATTTGCCCCCACTGAATGACCTATCCGGAGAAACACTATTTCAGAGTCCATCAGGCCAGAGCCTTCTTTGCAGCCTGACCAATCCTGGTCGAGGTTCAGAGCTTGAATTGAATCCGCAAATTCTCCAGGAAAAAGAAACTGTAGTAATTAGCTTTGTCCCACAGCCGCAGATTTGATATTCGGGGAGCAGTGAAGCTAAAAGTTTGGCTTCAGCAAACACCGTAGAATATCGTAGTCCATGTTTAGAGTTACTAACAGTCTACCGGATTAGTGTAACTGAGCAATTGCCAGCGTTCCTCAGCCAACACATAAGCGCTGAAAACCAGTCCGGTGCCTGTTGTAAGGACTGTCTTGGTCAAGTACGGAAAAACAGCAAAAGCCACCAAAAGAACTCCAGGATGCTTATCCCGCCAACGAGAGCACTAGAAAACTGGAGAGAGAGTTACATTAGAAAAATCAACTTAGACTGGGTAGTGACTGAGAGTATCATCACTTCAGGTGTCCACATTGTCAAGAGGCTTAATTGTGAGAACAAATTGTTGTCCGTGATATTAACTTACAAAGAATGATTTCTCCCTAAGTGAGCCTGGATGTCGAACGCATAGAAGGCCGCTTACTCCCCCTATGAATGAAATAACAAGCTGGGGCACTGAAAGCTGTGTATAATCCTGCACAGTAAACAACTCCTTCATCTGCTTTTGCACTACTATCTATCCTAGATCAAGTGTGACTGGGACACCTTAATATCACAACAAACAGAAAATACTGCAAGAAAGTGCGCCAACCTTTGATGCCAATGACTGTAAGTGGCATAGAGAGATAGCACAACCAAGATGACGATTAGGTTCCATGTGATGATAGTCGAGTAACTGATTCGAGTTGGACCCTTTTTCGTCTTGCTTTGAAGTAACAACTGCTTAGGCTTTATCCTCGCCATCACTACTTATGCAGAGTACTAGCTCTTTGTCTCTCTGCCTAGCGAGCTCCTCTGCATTACCTGCGAGTGGAAGGCTTTTGTCTGCTTGCTTTTTTTTAAAGATAATGGGAAAAATGTCCCGGCCTTCACTTAACAGGCTAGAGCCAGCAATTACAAATTCTGTAGCACATCCATCTGCAACACACCTCGACAAAGAAAATAAACACCATAAGTTTGGACGAAAGACATGTTTATAACGTAAGTTTATTACTAAATCTCCATCCTTGGTGTGCAAAAATTTGCATCACCATAGTCTCCAATCTACGGCATGCGAGCTTCATCAATTCTTTGTCTTGATCACACTTTTGAAGCAGTGACAAGCCCAGAGTCAGTGTGTTCCTATGTAGAGTACCTGCATATAAGTTTTTAGTGGAGTGCCATCAAAGACTATATCATTTCTACTGAGCCAAATCGCCCAACATAAAGAAAATTCACCGACTAGTAGTTGTCTTTTTAATTTAACATCCACCCCCGCCAACCAATCCCAAACATATGAGAGACACTATTTGGCGGAATCAAATCAAAAGTGTAATGAACAACCCTCCAAAGAAATCTAGCATAATGACAATCGAAAAAAATATGTTGTATGGTTTCATCTTGATTACACAAACCACGTTTCTTACTCCCATTCCAATTACGTCTAGCTAAATTGTCTTTAGTGAGCGTCACTCCCTTATATAAGTACCACATAAAAATATTTATTTTAAGAGGCATTCTCAGTTTCCATAGCGCTTGATTTCTCTCTACAAAACCATTGTTGATAACGGAATTATACATTGATCTAACAGTAAACTGGGCACTTTATTTTAAGAGGCATTCTTAGCTTCCATAGCGCTTGATTTCTCTCTACAAAACCATTGTTGATAACGGAATTATACATTGATCTAACAGTAAACTGGGCATTTTGATGTAAGCCCCATTTAAAAATGTCATTGTTATTATTCAAATGCACATGGACCACAGAAGCAACTAAGTTATGCCATAGCCTTAGGTTGTTACCACTCAATGTTCTACGGAAAGAAACATTAAAGGGTACAGTGCTAAAAACAGTTTCAACAGTAGAATGCTTTTTTCTTGCAATGTTACAAAGAGAAGGATATATATATCCATGAATTTAAAATGACCCGCCCATTTGTCTTCCAAAACCGAGTCTGTTATCCATCGTTAAGATGGAACGACCCTAAAGCAAGAAACTCGTTCTTAACTTTCATTAGACCGGCCCAAAAATGCGAGTCACCTGGTTTCCTTTCTACCTGACTCAAGGTTTTATTTTTGAGGTACTTATTTTTAAGCAGTTGTTGCCACATTCCATTTTCATTCAGCAACTTGAACAGCCATTTACTCAAAAGACATTTATTCTATATGTCAATATTTTTAATACCCAAGCCTCACTGATCCTTAGGTTGACAAATTATGCTCCATCTAGTTAATCTGTCCTTTTTTATGGCTATCACTTTGTCAAAAAAATCTAGAACGATAATAATCTATTTTTTCAAGAATTATCCGTGGAACCTCAAAAAAGGATAACATAAACATTGTTAGGCTTGTCGACACAGAATTGATAAGGACCAATCTACCCCCAACCGACATATGCTTGCCTTTCCAACTGCTCAACTTTCTCTCAATACGTTCCTCTATTACTTTCCAATCTGCATTGCTTAATTTTCTATTACTCATCACCATTCTAGAACGATAATAATCTATTTTTTCAAGAATTCGCCATGGAACCTCAAAAAAAGGGAACATAAACATTGTTAGGCTTGTCAACACAGAATTGATAAGGACCAATCTACCTCCAACCGACATATGCTTGCCTTTCCAACCGCTCAACTTTCTCTCAATACGTTCCTCTATTGTCTGCCTTGCTGCTGTTGGCTTATAACTTATGAGATGATTTAGCACCTCAAGACACGCAAGAGCAGGATTACGGAAGTAGTTGCAGTACTCAACGGTCGATTTTTTTTTTTCGCTCGACGTACTAGCTATTAGGTCGGCATTAGTTTGCCCATTAGTTTACATAATACTAGCCATATGGTTTATTTTGATAGAAATGTGTCACTTCCTTATTTGATAATGATTGGTGCCTCCTTTTGCTGTTATTATACTGGTATAACCACTTTTCCTTAATGAAAGGTTAAATTATAAATATCACTCTTGCAGTTAGGAAGGATACAGATACCGACGCAGCGCAGAGCTGTTGAGCTGGATCTGTTATTGGAGGTTGCAACTGAACTTGGAAATCTGTATTACTTTATGCCCTTTGTAGATTTCCATTTTGTAACACCACAGGATCCGAAATTTGCTAAAGCACAGCTGCAATTCAGGATAACTTCACATCATTTGTATACACAAGGACCTAGAAGTGTTGAGTATCAGCCTGCAAAATCTTGTGGGTCCAAACATAGGTTAATTCTCTTGAATGACATGAGGACATGAAACCAAATGAGTTGCTACACACTTGTATGGTTGTCCAACGGGAGGGATTTAGCAAGTTTAGGGACATAAACCTTATCTGTTCTAGACAAATCCCTTACTTTTCCATCCATAAGCTACCCTATTTGATGAATTTGCCTAAATATGATCGCGTTTAGGTGCGTCATCCTCGTCCTGCACCAAATTTGATTACAGAAGAAGAGTCAATGGTGTTTCTAAAGCTTTACAACCCTGAAGAAACTCAGCTAAGGTCAGCACTTTTCTTTGATTACTCTTTCTATGTCTGCTTTTGCAACTTTCACTGATTGTTTTTCTCCCGAACATGACAAATAGATACGTCGGAACATTATTTGTGAAAGCTTTGTTGAGACCTTCAGATATTCTACCCGACCTAAGAACTCTAGCTGGTTTTCATGCAGATGAAGAAATTGAATTGTTTGAGGTTTGAGTCTTAACCAATTACAAGTTGCTACTCCTAATCTCTCATTGATACATACAATTACAATCATTGTGTTCTAATTTCTCAATAACATGCAGGAAATAAAATTTGAACCATCTGTCATGCTGGAAGAGATTTGCACTGAGGAGACCTTTTCATCTGCTCAGGTTTGTTTGTAATACTTGTCATCTCTTTTCCACTTGCTCCTGAAACTTAGCCCCCACCCCTCTTTTTTCTTTTCAGATTGGAAATGGGGATATTATTTGCTATCAGAAAAGCCCTAAGCCAGGCAACGAGTATCCTTCTGTCAAGTTATTCTTCGAACATGTTCTCGATCAGAAGGTATCTTTTCGTATTAATAATTGTAGTTGCCTTTTGTTTTCCCTTTTTCATTTGCTTATTCTCATGCATGTTTTAAGCTAGAACCCTTTTTTCCTTCAAGTTTTTCTTTCTCTTCTCCTTGGGGTTGAGTTGAAGCTGTTACCCTTGATGATTTTCATATTTGCATGTGCTGTTACTCACTTTTTTAAGAAATAACAACTGTGGTCCACATAACTGCATGTAGGGAGTGAAGCGTAAGATCCAAGATCTAGAGGAGATTGCTGAGTTATAACGTCAGGGCCATCTCAGAAAAGAAGAAGCTGACATGGGTAGATCAGTGTAGCAAGGACATCTTTTACGTGCTATCGATGCAGAGGATAAATCTGTAACAGCATTGTGTAACCTCCACTTATGCAATGCAGAATTTGATCGCTTAAAGCAGGAACGAGACCATGCATTGCGACAGGTGGATGAGTTACGTGCCCTTAGCAGGCAGGTTATTCTCGAGTTCTCCCTTGAGGATTTGGAACAAGCAACAGAGCATTTCAGTAATGTGTGCAAGGTAGGAGAAAACGAATACGGGCGACTATTCAAAGGCATTATACACAAGACTATGGTAGCAATCAAGCTATCCTGTTCACAAAGCTTATTTCAACGGGAGGTAGGTCCGCCTAGAGTGATACTGGTGCTTTTACTGATTCTGTCGCTAATCCATGAATATTCCAGGCTTCTATTCTTCGTGAAGGGGGACATCCAAACACTATCAACTTAATCGGACTATGCTCAGAAGCTTCTGCTCTAGTGTATGAGTGGTTGCCTAATGGAAACCGACTGCATTGTTTCAAATAGTACCCCATCTTTATCATGGCGTGTACCGGCACAAATCATTGGTGAGGTTTCCTGCACGCTGCTATTCCTTCACTCGGATAACCCCAGTTCTATGGTCCATGGCGATCTTCGGCCATGCAACATCCTCATCGATGCCAACTTCAGAAGCAAGCTCTGCAACTTTGGTATGTCCAATCTATTTCCACCTGCCCACCAAACCTTACAGGAGGCTGCCATACCTGGACCCAGAATTTCTCACCACAGGGGAGCTCACGCCACTCTCTGATGTCTACTCACTGGGTATTATTATTCACCCTGTTCGCTTGGCTGCTTCGCAGCGGCTGTTTTGCAGCAGCTACCGTGTTTCAATTATTTCTTCTGCAGCCGCTACAGTGTTTCTGCAGTCGCTACAGTGTTTGCGGTTATTTTTTCTGCAGCCGCAGCTGCAGCCTGCCAAACAGGTTGATTCTGCGTCTCTTGACAGGAATGCCCTCCCTATCTTTAGCGAAGAAGGTAGCGGCAGCACTAGAGAGTGAGAGCTTTCACTTGCTGATAGATAAATCAGCTGATCCCTGGCCCTACACGCAGGCTAAGCAGTTAGCAGTCCTTGGTCTTAGCTGTGTGTAAATGACTAGAGAAAAGCGTCCTGATCTCTTAACCAAGGTGTGGACAGTTGTTAAGCCTATGATCATGAAGCCTCCTACAGCCTCACTCATGGCCATACTGCCAATCAGCCTCTGGAGGAAGCTGTGCTCCAGCCCACTTCTTTTGTCCGATTCGCATGGTAAAAATACTCTGCAGCACTCAGCACTTCAGATAATTTAGGAGACATAACAAACTAGACAACTATATTTACTCACTCTGGTTTTTATTTCATGACTTTAGCATATCGTTCATAGTGAACCAAAAATTTGGAGGGAGTAAACATTATCAAGATTCATTGACAAATTCTTTTCTTCAGCATGCAAAGAATCTCTAATTATCTTCTTGTTTTCTCTAGAATTTACAAACCTGTTTTTTCGTCAATAATGCTGAAGTGATTAGTGCTCCTAATATCTATTATGCATATATGAGGTGTTCCTTTCTACTTTACTACTTAGCGCTAATTTACATTTTTCAGGATATCATGAAGGATCCTCAAGTGGCATCTGATGGATTCACATATGAAGGAGAAGCCATAAAGCTTTGGCTGGAGAAAGGGAACAGTAGGTCTCCAATGACGAATATGGCCCTTCGAAATGAAGATCTAATCCCTAACCATGCCCTTCGCTCTTCCATCCAGGAATACCTTCAGCAGCAGCAGTCGAAAGGACAATTAGATTCCTGATCTTCTATCGCTAGATATTCAGGCTATAGCTGTGAACTTCATGGCCATTGGAGCATAGAAACCCTATGGTATGAATGTTTTGGTGATTGGATGATCATATTATGTGTGACTAACATTTTCATGTAGGTTGTTGCCTATGGTCACATATAATGGAGGTTTATGCCAACATTTCTTTATTGCTTATCTCGATGATTGGTTGTCTCGGTATTCAGACAATGAGCTTGATGGAATCGCGGTGAAGCAAGATGGATCAAGGCTAAGGACGATTTAGAGTCAAGCATGTGTTGCTTGGTTAGATGATAGCTTGAGTCCATAGGAAAAAACGGACTATCAAGAGGGTCCGAATTGTTTCTCTTATAGAACACTAGTCGTAGAGGTCTTTTGATGCACAAGTGACTCTTACAGAGGGCTAGGGTGGAAGAAGAGAAGATGAGGAGCCAAGTTTGAAGCAAGTTGAAGAAGGGGATCAACAAGGAGATCAATTTTAACTTGCCAGAGATCACCGTATGATACGGTGACAGTCACCATATGATACGGTGACTGTTGAAGAGGAAGACTGCGAACAGTGGATTTTCGGCTAAGTCACTGTATAGCTGAGGGAGCAGAGTCACCGTATGATACGGTGGTCACCGTATGATACGGTGGTCACCGTAACATATCCAGAGATTTGGTTTTGCAGCAGTGTCGAAGAAGAATGATCACCGTATGATACGGTGGTAGTCACCGTATGGTACGGTGACTACAGGAAGAAGAAATCCAGAAAAAAAAGAGTTCCTGGTTGATTCACCGTATGGTGTGGGTGCTCGGTCATCGTATGATACGGTGAGCACCGTACTATTTTCAGAGATTTGGCAGTTGGCGAAGCTTGGAAGAAAAAGAGTCACGTATGATACGGTGCTAGTCCTTTCCAATGATACAGTGACTAAAGGTTCAGTGAGAAACAATAGAAGCAACAATTGAGGCTGAAGGGAAAAGAGTCACCATATGATACGGTGACTGTTTTTGGGCAAATGGCTAGTTTCGTGGTTGAAGACTATAAATATTTGTTTGCCTGCCTTTTTAAGGGTCTCTTGGCCATTGGAACAGTTGAGAGAACCAGTGGGAAGCAAAGAGCAAGGAGGAAGAGCACTTGAGAGGTATTTAGAGTGATCCTAGTGCTTTGTGAGAGTAACAAGTGTGCATCCATAGGTCTTTAGGCTAGTGTGAGCTTGAGAGATTCAGTTTGGGCTGTTACTCATGGTCTATGGCAAGGCCTAGACCGGTTAGGTGTTGGTAGTGAGCTTGCCAAGAGAAGTGTGGAAGTCACTACATGTTTGTATACGGTCTTTGAGCTTCCGGGGTCGAAAGAAGCTTCAAAAAGAGAGTGCCCTTTAGACCGTATCACGTACGGATCCTTACCTTCGGAGGAGCATCTGGAGTTGCCGGCGGAACGTGCCCGCGACTTCACTCGGAGGGTGAAGTAGTGCTTAAGAAGGGATCGCCATCGAGCAGAAGGAGAGGTCGAGACTCCGACAGGAGTGACCCAACGTGGAGTAGGAGAAGGCGTCATACTTCCAAGACCACGCTAAAAATCATGAGCACCCTCTATCCTATCTCCTTTATTTACTTGTATTTATGTTTTCGCATTTGATATCTTGCAAGTAGTTTTGTTTGTTAGGATGCCTTGTTCTCTCAGGTAGTCTTGCTTGCTAGGTTTGTTTTACTTTGTGGTTCTTGCTCACCTAGTTAAGTAGGAAAGTCACCGAACCGGAAGAAGTTTTAAGTACTACCGATTCACCCCCTCCCCTCTCTCGGTATCCCGTGATCCTTACAATAGCACTCTCTGTGTTTTGCGTACATCGCGTTGACCTCTAAATATGCTTTTTCTAGGATTTCTGCACCCGAACTAAGTTAGTTGTAGTGTTAAGCGTTTTATGTGACTAAAAATGTCATATGTTTTGATTAAGCGTCGGTTAATCTTGTGCGAGTTTCCGCTTCATGCTCTGTTTGATCCTGGCCTCGGGTGTACTATTTCAGTTGGGCCACTTTAAAGAACATGAAGGCCAAAATAAGCCGAAACTCCCTCGGTTTGTGACGACCTGGGAGCTTTTCTATTTTTATTTATTGATTCTTTGACTAAATTTGTTCTTTTACAGAGGTGTTTGGTTCATAGAAGGACGGGACACTTATGTTTTTTCTTTTTGCAAGGACACTTATTTCTCAAGAGGCGTACATGTTTTTCGCTGGTCTTTGTACTTCAACTCAATATTTTCTTTTTGAGATGATGGAAGAATTGTATGAATCTGAGAGTGTGTTAGGCACCGGCTTCTCCATCTGCGGCACTGTTTGATACTATTCGTCTAACAAGAAGCCGGAATAAGCAACGTTTGGAGAAGCTGGGCAATGAGTCCAGCCAAACACGCCCTGAGTACTGAGATTACAAATAAGAACACTCACCATATAGCTCTAAATTTTAATCTCAAACCTGTATGAAGATTCATATAGATGACTGGGTAAACACTCAGCAAATAGGTTGAGAACATATGCCTAATGAATGGTAACCAACATTCCTGCAGGCGGAATTGAGTATAGTCTTCTTTTTTTTTTGTCTTTCTTCTGCCACTGAAGAAGATAAAAAATAATTCCAAACATCTCACTATCCCTCTATTGTTGTTGGATCTAATCACGATGAAACAGAGAAGGAGCTGGAGAAACTTATTTCATAGCGGCGGTATCGTCCCCGGCTTAGTGTCGCCATCCGAAAATATGATTCTCTATGTTGCTATGAAGTTGTTGATGTCGTCGACGCTATCACCATCTTCAGAGCCGCCATAGAGAAACCCAATCCAACCTATCTCATTGTCCACCAGAAAGGAAGACGAGGAACCAAATTCTAAGACTCGATCTATTAAATTTATTAAAGAGACGGGTGTCCACTCCCTCTTGCCACCGACGACTCGCCGGAGGTGGAAAAGGAGTGGAGCCAACAGCGGAAAAGGAGTGGAGCCAACAGCGGCATTGGTGAAGGCTCGAGGAGCGGCGGTGGCGGCGCCTTCGCGTGACGCGGTTGGGAAAGAAAAGAACGATTACAACTGGTAGTACTTCAACTCAATGGTGCGTAGAGCACTTTCCTCTTCCCTTTTTCTTTAACCATCTTGGCACCTTTTTTTATGTTGGGTTCCCACGTTCTTATTTTGAGTTCACCCGCCTCTTGATGTAAGTTTTGACGAAAGCCATTTTCCTCGCTAACCAAATGGTTGGGACATGATAAGGACATCTCACATGGCCCTCACAACTCTTTAATAGTGTGTGCTGAACAAGGTCATGGACTTTACGAGACTGAGATCATGTTATTTACAAGGCATCGTTAACTTGATTTATTGTCAGACATTTACGACAAGAGGTGAATCTGTTCTTCAATTATTGTGAGCATGCTTTTACTAAGAATTGTTTACTACCTACTGGAGGTGTGTTACTTATCCTCAGGTTTGAAGAACATGTCAAGGGCGGGTCAGACTCTTGAGGCAGATCTGGACTTTCAAATTCATAATGAATATTCTACCAATCTTTGAGATTATACCCTAAGTATTATATATAAATGGAAAGATGAGGAAGTCTAATTTCATATACAACAAAACGGTACATCCATTAGGACCGCGGGGAAAGAGTTATGCCCATTTTAGTGAGAGCTGTTATTGAAGACATACAGAAGATATTCAGCCTCTGACCTTCAACTTCACGGTGAATTCTATACCAATCTGAGAGACTCAAACTCAATTGTTATATATGGATAGAAAGCTTGTCAAGTATTTTTTCATTTGAAACAAACAGGGCCTTCATTGGAGCTGCGAGAAAAAAAGTTATCCATATTTTGGTGAGACCTGTGCCTAGAGACGTCCATACTTTGTGTCTAATGTTCAAGCCAAGAACTGTACCAATCTTGAAACCTTGGGCATTAGTGTCTCCTGGAAGCGTCTTGAAGTCTACTTTTCAATGCATATAACCGTTCATCATTTTAATGAACACTGTCTCAGTCCCATGTTCTGTCGAACTGAGCCTAGCTAGAACCATTTTAGCCCAGCTACGAGGGATGTTCTTAGTATAAATAGCACTCTCCCTTTCCTTGAAACCTTAACCATGAATTTGAGAAAAAGAAAATAGAGAAGCCAAGTGCTTTTGTCCTTAAGGTTGTGCCATAGCTGCCTTTTTAAAGATTGGGAGTTGTTCTCTACCACTTGTTCTTGTGTTTATTTGTGATTTGCAAGAGCATTGCCTATACCTTCATGTGGTTCAGGTTAGGCATCGACCAAATCATGTGGTTGGGCGAAATTATTTGTCACAGGGTGCTGCTAGAGCATTTGTTGGTGCCATCAGTTCGTCAGATTGCACGGGTAAGTTATCCCAAGATTTTACGTCGAGAAGATCGGACAAGCCCCCGCATCAGGATAACTATGACAATTGTTTGCATTTTAACGAGGGATCTGATCATCTGATTGCCCTCAACAGTATGTTCTGCAGGCTGGCCCACCATGCATTCTAGATTGGGTTCCAATGTGCATAAAGCAATTAGAAGAAAAGAAAACAATGTGAAAATTAGCGACTTTTGTAACCCAATCCAAAACTCTGTGCCAAAATGAACCTCCACAGAAAACAAGTTAAATTTGTAGTACTTTTTCTGCTTTATGTGCTACCGTCAAGATGAGGAGGATTTTGTCTCAAGCAACAATGGATGATGGTGCTCTGCGTTCTCATTAAGCAGGGGAGAATAGAAGTTCATTACAATCTGGCAGCTTAGGATGCTGGAAAACGATATGAAAAATAGATAGGCAAAAGAATGGCCAACAAACTGGGCTATAGCATACGAGGAAGGAAAAGAATAATATATAATACAGACAAAGGAAAGTTAGGAAGGCAAACTTGATAACAGAAATAGACCCGAGCTGGCAAATAACTTAGCCACTGAACATACATTTTCATTTTAAACATTAATTTAATCCAATTGATGTTCTCTAGTTCTGTTGCCACATTTTTTTTTATCTTTGCATCTCGCCAAATTATATACTTATGATACACATTTTTTTTATCTTCGCATCTCGCCAAATACAATATATAATGCCTTGATCGGTTGTGATTTTTGTGGCTGCTTGAGGCTGCAGCTGCAACAACCAACAACTAGCTCAAACCAGGCAACATTAAAAAGCACAGCCTCATCCAGCAAGAAAAATCGCAAACAATTAATGTATGTGCTAGGTTCGTGTAACTCAGTTGCTCGTACGTTAGCTCAACTGGGACATAGTAAAAGATTGCAAATATTTTTTGTAATGGAGACATGGGCATTTGTTTTTGGTCTCATGATTTTTTTTTTGAGATGTCGTCTCATGGTTGTTGGGATACCTACGATCCATCCTTTTCCCATGCGACACGTTAGGGATTCAAAATTGAGATATAATGACATTTTCGTATCTCATTTTCCACTTTCTATCCCAACGTTGTTTTGTTGCCAACGGTCACCTGAGCGTTGCTGATGATCTGAGTTACATAAAGTACCTGAGCGTTGCTGATGATCTGAGTTACATAAAGTTCAAGTTTTTTTTCCCAAAGAAATACTTGTGGCGGTCGGATTAGTTTGCCGAGAGCTAATTTCATCACAGCCGTTGGAAACGTAATCGGACGGGCACAATCTGCACCGTCACCCCGAAACGTCTTGGAGCCAGCCTCCCAAAATCGGAGACAAAACCCCCGCTGCTCGTCGGCGTCGTCCTACCAAAATCTAAACCCAAACAAACCCTAACCCTATCACCGGCCATGGCGCTCACCACGCGCGGCGGCGGCGGCGCTGGTGGAG
>LAPY01002534.1:59731-72463 GCA_000970635.1 Eragrostis tef
CATTAAGTTTGAGCTGCGGTATGGAGAGGTCGAGCGTGCCAGGGCTATCTATGAGCGGTTTGTGGCTGAGCACCCACGACCAGATACCTTTATCCGCTATGCTAAGTTTGAGATGAAGCGTGGTGAAGTGGAGCGGGCACGAAGGGTGTATGAGCGTGCAGCTGACCTGCTTGCAGATGATGAGGATGCAGAGGTGCTCTTTGTGGCTTTTGCAGAGTTCGAGGAAAGGTGCCGGGAGGTCGAGCGTGCACGGGCAATATACAAGTATGCTCTGGACAGGGTGCCCAAGGGTCGTGCTGAAGAATTGTACAGAAAGTTTCTGGCATTTGAGAAACAATTTGGTGATCGTGAGGGGATTGAGGATGCCATTGTCGGCAAGAGGAGATTTCAGTATGAGGATGAGGTGAGGAAGAATCCACTAAATTACGACTCGTGGTTTGATTACATCAGGCTGGAAGAGAGCGTTGGGAATAAGGAGAGGATCAGGGAGGTTTATGAGAGGGCTATCGCCAATGTGCCCCCTGCAGACGAGAAACGTTACTGGCAAAGGTATATATACCTCTGGATTAACTATGCACTTTATGAGGAGCTTGATGGACAAGACGTAGAACGGACTAGGGAGGTTTACAAGGAGTGCTTGAAGTTGATTCCACACAAGAAATTAACTTTCGCCAAGATTTGGCTTATGGCAGCTCAGTTTGAGATAAGGCAGCGTAATCTCAAATCTGCGCGACAGATTCTTGGAAATGCAATTGGAATGGCCCCAAAGGGAAAGATATTTAAGAAGTACATTGAGATTGAGTTGTATCTGGGTAACTTTGACCGCTGTAGGACTCTTTATGAGAAGTATATCGAATGGTCCCCTGCAAATTGTTATGCATGGAGGAAGTATGCTGAACTGGAGAAGAATCTTAGTGAAACTGATCGTGCTCGATCGATATACGAACTTGCCATTGCACAGCCAGCCCTTGATACACCAGAGGTTCTGTGGAAGGTATTTGACCTTGCTTTTTCCTGTTAGCTTATGCACATTTTATGGTTCATAGTACATGCATATGTTTTATTTATATTCCTCATTTGATCGATTTTAAATGATGTTCTACTGAATAAACTAGTAGCATTGTCTTAGTCACAAACACAACCACAATCCATTTGCTAGTGAACTATTCATTGCTCATTAGCTGCCTTTAAGAGGAGGCTATTCATTGGATACCTTTTCTGTTTCGATTGAATGTTAGAGGAACTGTTGTGTCCTGCAGAATTGTTTTCCCCTGCACATGTATTTTTAGTCATATCATAATCTTTTCGGTCCCTGTTCTCTGTATGTTCTCATGAAGAGAGGAATAATCACAGATGTGTACAGTAATTGGATCGTTTGATCATTCGCCAGCATCGTTTGATACTTCTTGGTCAAACAAATCCGATACACCTTACGCATCTTTCGGTAATATTCTAATTGTGTCAAACCTAAATGTAAATAGGAAAAGCATAAGATCTTAGCATCTGATTATCTTAATTATTTAGACATGAAAGCTATGCAAGATATTAATTTACCAAGTCAAATTATCCTATCTGCATGATATGTGTGTTAGAGACTTTGATCCCACATAGGAGGTCTGCATATTAGGCTATATAAATCAGTTGTGACTTAGTCTCTTGATAAAATGGGCACACTACATATTTATTTTAAATTTTATTAGTCCTTGAATCTGAATCTTTTTTTTTGTCATTCTTTCTTGGGCTCAAGCTCCAACCTTTGTGCAGTAAATTTTGAATCAACTTAGTTTTGATATGTTCTCTTTTTGTATTACTAGACATCATGATTTTTCCATTGTTTATGTGCTAACACGGAATGTTTTTCTTATTTTTCCAAAAGTCTAGTCGCTGGGCTGAGCTTGGCCACCTGCTTAGCCTTAAACACTGCTTATAAAGTATAAACTATCTTCATCTGTGCGCAGTGCTAGGTCAATTTTTAGTAAAATTAACTGAAAACACCCGTGTTGTTGTACTCTGTTGGATTTTTTGCCTCACTTTATTAGAACGAAATTAAACACAGTAGCATTTAGGTTGAAATATCTGTCCCGATGCTGTATTTTGATAATTTAAGGTTTTTGTTAGGTGATGTGGAAAAAATATGAATAATGGTGATCTAGTTAATATACCATGCATACTACTTGTTCCGTTCTTAAATTGTTGTCGCTATTAAATTATTGTTATGTTTGACCGTTTGTCTTATTCAATTTTGAAAAATTATCATATATTTTGTTGTGATTTGTTTTATGACTAAAGAAATTTGAAACATAACTCATAGTTGTGCATATTTGAGCATTTTTCTAATAAAAACGAGCGGTCAAACGTAACTGAAAAAGTCAACGGCAACAACAATTTTAAAACCGAGGGAGTAACTATTATGGTATGAAGACATCCTTTGAATCATTGATAAAAAAGTGTACCTTGTTCGCTCACTTATTTGGTGCCTTTTACATCCTCTTGTAGTTTGCTTTTCAAGTTGTTACCTTTTCTGGGTGGCTGTGGTGCTTACCAACCATGTTTTTTCACACAGGAATATTTGCAGTTTGAGATTGATGAAAGTGAATTTGATAGGACAAGGGAACTATATGAAAGACTTCTTGATAGAACAAAGCATTTGAAGGTATGGATCAGTTATGCTGAGTTTGAGGCCTCAGCTGGCTTAAGTGAAGATAGTGACAGCGAGGAAAAAAAGAGTGAAGTTGGTTGTCAGGAGCAGCAGCTGGAGCGTGTCAGGAAATGTAGAGGTAATTAATGAGTTAGATTAATCTTACATTGTGCACCCATATATGAATACTTAGTGAATCACTGTGGACTAAGTATTCTCTTGTGTTGTGATGATCAGCTGTCTTTGAAAGAGCATTTGACTACCTTAGAACCAGTGCCCCGGAGTTGAAGGAGGAGAGAGCCATGCTTCTTGAAGAATGGCTTAAGAAGGAGGTGAGCTTTGGTGATCTTGGCGATGTTACCTTAGTGCAGAAAAAAGCTCCAAGGAAAGTCAAGCGGAAGAGACCAATCCCTACAGAAGATGGCTCCACTTTAGCGTATGCCCCTTTACTTGGTTCTTTCATCTTTTCACTTTTCTTTCAAAATATTTCCTTTTGGATGGGTAGAATGTTATGCATTAATAGCAGGTGCAATTCTGCTACTCTCTCTATTTCATTTTGTTATATGGGACTATGGAAATGGAACTTTTAGTAAAATTCTGATGTCCTTTCCCTGTACTCGTATAACTTCGTATAATGTGGGTGGCTGTGGTGCTTACCAACCATGTTTTTTCACACAGGAATATTTGCAGTTTGAGATTGATGAAAGTGAATTTGATAGGACAAGGGAACTATATGAAAGACTTCTTGATAGAACAAAGCATTTGAAGGTATGGATCAGTTATGCTGAGTTTGAGGCCTCAGCTGGCTTAAGTGAAGATAGTGACAGCGAGGAAAAAAAGAGTGAAGTTGGTTGTCAGGAGCAGCAGCTGGAGCGTGTCAGGAAATGTAGAGGTAATTAATGTGTTAGAGCAATCTTACATTGTGCACCCATATATGAATACTTAGTGAATCACTGTGGACTAAGTATTCTCTTGTGTTGTGATGATCAGCTGTCTTTGAAAGAGCATTTGACTACCTTAGAACCAGTGCCCCGGAGTTGAAGGAGGAGAGAGCCATGCTTCTTGAAGAATGGCTTAAGAAGGAGGTGAGCTTTGGTGATCTTGGCGATGTTACCTTAGTGCAGAAAAAAGCTCCAAGGAAAGTCAAGCGGAAGAGACCAATTCCTACAGAAGATGGCTCCACTTTAGCGTATGCCCCTTTACTTGGTTCTTTCATCTTTTCACTTTTCTTTCAAAATATTTCCTTTTGGATGGGTAGAATGTTATGCATTAATAGCAGGTGCAATTCTGCTACTCTCTCTATTTCATTTTGTTATATGGGACTATGGAAATGGAACTTTTAGTAAAATTCTGATGTCCTTTCCCTGTACTGACATAACATTTTCTTAATCCTTCAGGTACGAGGAGTATATTGATTACATTTTCCCTGACGAAGTTACGCTAGCACCAAACCTGAAGATCCTAGAAGCTGCATACAAATGGAAGAAGCAGAAAACTGGCGATGACGATGAGTGATCCTGGCATCTTTGTCTGCTTTGTTGGGAATGTTCTGCAGCAGCCTGGTTCTGATGCTGAGTGATCATGAGATCTAAGTCTTCTTTGTTGTGAGTGTTTTGCCATAGGCAAAATCTGATGTAAAAGAGCATTTGCAATGTTGTGCTAGAATTATGTGAGAAGAACAATCAATTTTTGATGTAACAAATACAGAGATAGCTCCAGTTCCAGGAGTACATAGACCGAGATGTTAGCTGAATATCAAAGTGATCACCCCTCAGCCCTCAAAGTAGTTTGAAACTATTGCCTCGGGACAAACAGGGAGCAAACATAGTAACAGTAGCAGTACATGGTACGATATATACAGGTAGTGAAGAAGGACAAACAGGGAGCAAACATAGTAAAAGTAGCAGTACATGGTACGATATATACAGGTAGTGAAGAAATAGGACATTATGACTTTGTGAGCTAGCCTGGGATTGACCATGACACTTGGCACTTCAGTGTCAGCCTCATGTCCCTGCTCTCAGATGTAAATCTCACAGTACTACGTGATCACCTGACGGTTATGCCATATTTTCTCCGAATCTAATAGAACATAGAAATATTTGTTGCCAATTGGCTTGTCGCTAAGTTATGGGTCAGTTTGGACCTGTTTGCTGAGCTTACCGCGGCCGAGAAGGTCAGCCAAGCCTTGCGCACCAAAGAACGCACTGTTCCATAGGGATCAGTGACAAAACAAGCTTCCGTTACTATTCTTAGCCACTAGTATTCCTGAGCTGTTGTAGTGAAGTTATGTGTTCTTTTTTAAGGAAATGTAGTGAAGTTATATGTTTTTCCTTGTACGCCGTATTTTCATATGCTTAATGTCAGGAGTCCACACCAAAAGACTAGCCCCTTCAGTTAATGCAGTTATTAAGTTTAGCCTTTCAAAATGTCAATTTTTTATTTTTAAAAAGGAAAATATCCACTTTACTCCCTCCAACCCGAGTCCATATGACCCCTTCTAAACTATTAAATGGTTAACCATCAAAATTATCAAACCTGACTGACTTCACATCTTTTTCACGCATGTCACATGACAATATCATTTTCCCCACTGGCAATACCATAGTGGCTAAAGGTGTAAAGTCAGCGTTACCTTATTTTGTTTTGTTTTTGTAAAGTGAGCTGATTTTTAGAATCCTAGGTTAAGTAAATGGTTTAATAGTCCAGGTGTTATGTGGACTAATTTCACAATTGAGGGGAGTACAATGAACTTTTTTGTTTTAAAAAAACTCAATTTAAAAAATGAAAATTGAAATAACCAAGGGAAAAAGATAAAAGACCTAAATAACATATATGCTACAATTAGTTTTCTAGTTGCAAGATACGAACCAATATTTCAGTACAATTTGATGGAACTTGACCTCTTAAAGGAATTTCAGTGATGAAAATGATAATGGTACGCAACAATGCTATGCAAATATAGCTATTGAGGCATACAATATAAAAAATCACAACAGACACACTACAATTCAAATAGTCTATTTTGAACAAGAAATTAATTAACTCACTCATTAGTTACAACAGTAAAGTAAAATACATCAGTGTTATACACTGGGGTCTTGGATTTTAGGTGGTTTGGCTTGTTTATACAGTTTGTCAGTTTCTTTTAATCTGAAAATTAAAATGGTCACTGAGGAACATGATTTTAACATCTACCAAAAAACCAAACTAATGTAAGAAACTTTTTTCGAGGAAAAAAATAAAACAATTATTTTTCTTCTGTTTGATTTTCGTAATATTTTTTGCCAGCCGTGCCCAGTCCCAATCGACTCACCTCTTATTACAAAAAAAACAATACTATATAACTTTGGGATATATTATGGGATATGAAAGAGGATATATTCTTATTGCAGAGGAGTTAGAAACATTTTTTATTTAAAATAATTGATGTGGGGTCACTGTGATGCATTATTATGTATTGTTCCGCATCAAGAAAAGTTTATGTGGAGTAGTTACTTAAAATTTATTTTAAATATACGTGTTGTTCGGTCGGAGAAGGGGTCGGGAGCAGAACTGTCCTGCACTTACAAATAACTCTCGGGTACTGATCCGATCATATTTCAACATTACAGTAAATATGAAGGATGCGTCAAATTAAGGGGAGGAACTGCAGTTAAGTTTAGCTAGGACATGTCGATTAAATATCTCCCTGTAGGATCATGTGTCGTCCTCAATTGAGTTGCCGACATGGCATGCCCGCATTTACAGGAAAAATACTTGGATTCATGCAAGGACTGATCATTGAGGGATGATCATGTGTCGTCCTCAATTGAATTTCCGGCATGGCATGCATGCTCGCATTTACAGGGAAAATACGTGCATTCATGCAAGGACTACTGAGGGATGATCGGTAGGTGGGATTCATGCATGTGCTCAGCTCAACTGCGACTGTGTACAATCATCAGAGAGGAATGATTAAAGATGCTGTGCTTGCATTTAATTTGAGAACAATGATTGTGCACATGTATCAAATTACTATGTATGTAAAATTCCAAAAGAACAAGTAGTCCTCTACTACACTCCCTCATTCCAAAATCCAAGAATTTGAAACGTTTAAATCTAGACAGGAATGTAAGCATGCATTCCTAGCCTTTGTTATTATGTTTTTGTTTCTTTAAGGGAAGATGGGGCTATTATTCATTATATGTTGAATGATCCAAAGTATAACGAAAGTACTTATCATGTGTTTGATACAAATATTTCATAATTGATCCTCATTTGACACTTGCAGCACAAAGTTAATTTTCTTCCCGTATCATTGGTTGTTTCCCCAAAAAATGTGTTTTCCCTTTATTTCACAGTCTTCTAACTAGCATTTACGTCCTAATGTTCTAATAACCAAGGGAAAAAGATAAAAGACCTAAATAACATATATGCTACAATTAGTTTTCTAGTTGCAAGATACGAACCAATATTTCAGTACAATTTGATGGAACTTGACCTCTTAAAGGAATTTCAGTGATGAAAATGATAATGGTACGCAACAATGCTATGCAAATATAGCTATTGAGGCATACAATATAAAAAATCACAACAGACACACTACAATTCAAATAGTCTATTTTGAACAAGAAATTAATTAACTCAATCATTAGTTACAACAGTAAAGTAAAATACATCAGTGTTATACAATGTGGTCTTGGATTTTAGGTGGTTTGGCTTGTTTATACAGTTTGTCAGTTTCTTTCAATCTGAAAATTAAAATGGTCACTGCATGAGGAACATGATTTTAACATCTACCAAAAGGCCAAACTAATGTAAGAAATTTTTTCGAGGAAAACAACAAAATAATTATTTTTCTTCTGTTTGATTTTCGTAATATTTTTTGCCAGCCGTGCCCAGTCCCAATCGAGTCACCTTTTATTACAAAAAAAAATACTATATAACTTTGGGATAGATTATGGGATACGAAAGAGGATATATTCTTATTGCAGAGTAGTTAGAAACTTTTTTTTATTGAAAATAATTGATGTGGGTTCACTGTGATGCATTATTATGTACTGTTCCGCATCAAGAAAAGTTTATGTGGAGTAGTTACTTAAAATTTATTTTAAATATACGTGTTGTTCGGTCGGAGAAGGGGTCGGGAGCAGAACTGTCCTGCACTTACAAATAACTCTCGGGTACTAATCCGATCATATTTCAACATTACAGTAAATATGAAGGATGCGTCAAATTAAGGGGAGGAACTGCAGTTAAGTTTAGCTAGGACATGTCGATTAAATATCTCCCTGTAGGATCATGTGTCGTCCTCAATTGAGTTGCCGACATGGCATGCCCGCATTTACAGGAAAAATACTTGGATTCATGCAAGGACTGATCATTGAGGGATGATCATGTGTCGTCCTCAATTGAATTTCCGGCATGGCATGCATGCTCGCATTTACAGGGAAAATACGTGCATTCATGCAAGGACTACTGAGGGATGATCGGTAGGTGGGATTCATGCATGTGCTCAGCTCAACTGCGACTGTGTACAATCATCAGAGAGGAATGATTAAAGATGCTGTGCTTGCATTTAATTTGAGAACAATGATTGTGCACATGTATCAAATTACTATGTATGTAAAATTCCAAAAGAACAAGTAGTCCTCTACTACACTCCCTCATTCCAAAATCCAAGCATTTGATCATTTGAAGCATATAAATCTAGACAAGAATGTAAGCATTCCTAGCCTTTGATATTATGTTTTTGTTTCTTTTAGGGAAAATGGGGCTATTATTCATTATATGTTGAATGATCCAAAGTATAACGAAAGTACTTATCATGTGTTTGATACAAATATTTCATAATTGATCCTCATTTGACACTTGCAGCACAAAGTTAATTTTCTTCCCGTATCATTGGTTGTTTCCCCAAAAAATGTGTTTTCCCTTTATTTCACAGTCTTCTAACTAGCATTTACGTCCTAATGTTCCAATTTAATTTACTGTTTGCAGACCATCATCGAACTGGAGTTAGCATTATGAAGCAAAATGCCTAACGATAGGATCACCATGATCGAAGTATAACAAATATTCTCATTAATGCGTTTATATCTTTTTTTTCAATTTAATTATTAGATTGAAGTAACAACTTTCCTCCTGAACCACCAAGAGGCTGTGTATATGTTAATCTATCTTATACATATCATTCATCAAGTAACAACTTCAATTTATTTGTTATGAGATCCGCAACAACACTCAAGGTTGGGGTTCTCTATACTCCCTCGATTAGTCATATATATGCATTGGATGTGCATGCTCAATAGATTAACACATATGCGTAGACGGAGCATAGCTCAGTTGGTTGTCTGGCTGTGTTTCTAGGCAGCCGATCGGAGGTTCGATCCCCGCGTTCGCACCAGGTCGCTTTGGCTCACCTTCCTGCTGTTGTGGGCTTCGATAGGCCTTTTCTTCTTAATGAAAAGTTAGGGGGACGTCGGATCCTTAATCTAATTTTTTTTATTAACACATATGCACCGGCCTACTCACTCCCTTAAAATGTATGCATTTCTGAGTTTAGTCAAACTTAGAGTTTATTAAATTTAACCGATAATATCTTTAAAAATAAATGCTGAAGACTTGAAGCAACCATTAACGAAGATGGAACTGGAAAAATAAGGCATGAGCAAACTTTAGAAATATTGCTTGCAAGAATTCGTCTCGCAAATTAGCACAGGGTTCTGTAATTACTTTTGTAATTAGACTTTAATTAGTACTCTAAATGACAATATTTTAACTGGCTAAAATCTTAGCTAAAAAAATACCAACTGAGACGGTATGGATTCATGCATGGGCTTGACTAGGCGTCCTTCACTAGCTTCGAGGCATGCATGTTGCATGGATGCTTCACAATTGCTGTGTACAACCTCTGGCTCCCGAGAACCCCTAGGCCCTAGCCATGAATTCTCCTTTTCATGACGGCCGTGGTTGTTGGCAAATGATCATGTGGATCGTCTCTCTCAAATCAGAGAAGAACAGTACAGACCGTCAGACCGGTCGGTATAATCACAGCTCTGGCCCGTATAATCTATCTAAATCTCCACAAACGATCCATTGTTAATGAAGGCAGCATGAAGATCCGACGCGGGCATGTTCCCCGCAATAAGTGAGACTGTTCATCACTGAGCTAGGACGTCCGGAAGATGTTCATGGTCATTGAAGAAGGATCGGCAAGCTGAATCCATGTAAATGTGTAGAGTGTATATCAAGAGGCACATGGCATGGAACAGCCAGCTGTCCTTCGCATTCATCACAGCATGTGGAGTGTGCTATCTTCAATCAGCAACCAATGTGTGCTTCCCTAGCTTTATGTTTCAAATTACTCTTTTCACTTGATTGGAGAATATTGTACACTTCTGTATAGTATCTCCATTTCATTGCATTGAGAAGGTGTCCCCACTGTTGATTGTTAGTGGGAGGCATGGGCGTGTGCCAGGAGCAGGAGCAAAAACAAATTAAACCCTATCACTTTGCTGTAGCGCTCCATGGCGTTCTTGTAAGATTGCATATTATTCAAACATGTTGGAGCACACTTTCCTGCGCCCGAGTTCTTGTACTATCATTTATTCTTCACTAGTACTGTGATCGATTGAAGCTGTGGTCGACGTTCGCAACACGTAGATTATTGGGGTTGGACTGCTTCATCTCCAGCGCAAATGTCGGTCTTTACACGACATAGAGTACTCTATAGCCGCTGGTGAGATATCCCACCTCCCTCGACTTACAGAGCTGGCATCACTACTATTACCAATTAGTTGTTTCAGAATGTGAAATCTTAGTCTCACGTAAACAATAAATACAACAATAAATTGACACAAACAGCTCCAATGCATATATCATGTTATTTTGTTTCTTAGGTATTGATGCATTTACTAAGTTGTGAGCAATTACGTAACCAACAGGTTTCCTAGACTAAGAAATAGGATCCAAGCGATATTTTGCGTCAGACACGACTTTAATTTATCCTCTCTTCTTCAATTCCATACCATGACATCTAAAAATCATATGTGGAACCTAATTTATGTGCATGATACAACTCACTGGGACTAATCTAAGTGGCTTGTCTAAATTATAGCGAGGTGGATTCAATGACGCATGGTCACTCCACGCCTCCACGGTGCGTGGCTGCTTCGTAAAAAAATAATGTAGCATAAATCCATTTTGTCTCTCTTCTTGAAATGAAATGTGAGCTAGTGAAGCCAATTTTTTTAGCTTCACCGGTTCATGGAAGCTGTTTGTACAGCATAAGCCAAAGCAGGAAAGGGAGGCGTGCAAAAGGGCCATACGCAGACTTCTCCTTGAACATTCTTGTCAAGGTGGACCCACGTACGATCGGTTCCATGAATCTAGTACAATGCACGCTTGCGAATTTATAGTTATTTTTCCAGTAACAAATTCTAATTTTGTTCCAACACTTGATCACCTAAAAGTTTCTACAATAAGTGATCACAAAGTTATTTTCAATGCCAAACGCATATACTACGTGCAATATACTATAAATGGCCCTTAATACACATAGACTTCCCCTTGAACATTCTTCTCCAGGTGGACCCACGGGCAGTTCCATGAATCTTGTACAATGAACGCCTGTGAATTTCAAGTCAAACATATATACAACCAGGGGCGGAGCTGCCACTAGGGCAACAAGGTCATGGCCCTAGTTGCAGCCCAAGTTCACAGTGATATTTTTCTCAATATTCCAGCCAAGTAAACTATTTTTTTTAAAAAAAAAACAACGTATAGGCTTGCCTGACTCGATCTTCTGCTCAGCCTAGGCCCGCGTCTGTATACAACGTACAATATACTACATTTCGGAGAGCTGTGCGGTGCCGCTGAAGTTTTTCAAGGTTTCGCGTACTAGATCGAATTCTCCAAGACGTACACGCGAGTGGAGTGGCAACACATCACGTGTAACAGAAGAAATATGCGCATGCCCCATTAACTATTCATGCGCAGTGAAGTGGAGCCCCTCGCATTGATCGATCGTGTGGAAGTGGGTGGGGGCATGTACTTGTGCATGCCATATGGAGCCACGCTGATCGTACCACGCCTTCACTCCCGTTCGTTCCTATAGTTACGAAGAATACGTCCGTCTATATATGCTTGCACATGCACTTGCAGCATATATCCATAGATCACACTTTGCAGAAAGCAGCCGTAGCTAGGTAGCAATGGCAAGTATCCAAGGTTTGGCCACGGCGGCGCCGGTGAAGCTCAGCGGCGGCTTCTTCCACCGGAGCGACGCCGGCTCGGCGAGGGGACTCAGGCTTCTCTCCGCTGCAGACCCCAGGTGTGTATGTTTGCTGACGACATGTTTGTTGTTGTTGCACTTTGCTTGCGTATTGTTTCGTTGAAATCTTGTTAGAGAAATACAATTAGACAGCAAAACAAAGTGTAAAGCAAACCAAAGAACAGATTATTATTATTTTGGGTAAAAAAATCCAAGCCAAAGAAAATATTGATCAAGGAAGAACAGTAGCGATATGTGCCAGCTTCTTTACTAGTAGAACGTGCGTAGTACTGATTTGTTGGTGGGCGGGGCGCAGCGTGCACGCTCTCCGTGCGTGCTGCAGCAGACCAGCAGGCCGATGGACCGCAGTAGTGGCAGCAGCGGCGGCGACGGCGGACTCGCCGGCGGCGTCTGTGCCGCGTGAGCAGGTGGAGGTGGTCCGGTCGCTGGGCGGGTGGGCGGCGGAGCACATGCTCCCGCTGCTGACGCCGGTGGAGTCGGCGTGGCAGCCGCACGACTTCCTGCCACGCTCCTCGCCGGCGCCCGGCGGCGCCGGCTCGGAGGCGGAGGCCCTGGAGGCGTTCACGGCGGGCGTGGCGGCGCTGCGCGCCGGCGCGGCGGGGCTCCCCGACGACGTGCTGGTCTGCCTTGTGGGCAACATGGTGACGGAGGAGGCGCTGCCCACGTACCAGAGCATGGCCAACCGCACGGAGGGCGGCAACGACCCCACGGGCCGCAGCGCCGTCCCCTGGGCCCGCTGGCTGCGCGGGTGGACCGCCGAGGAGAACCGCCACGGCGACCTCCTCAACCGCTACCTCTTCCTCTCCGTTGCCCCCCT
>LAPY01002535.1:70587-80937 GCA_000970635.1 Eragrostis tef
AGAGCAGATGGAGTAGGATACCAGGATGAGGTCGAAGAGCGTGGCCTGGTCGACCTTGACGAAGTCGGCGTCCCAGTTCTTGAGGTCGTCGCCCCCGGAGGCGGAGGCGGAGGCGGAGGCGTTGGCGGGAGCGCTGTCGTTGTTGTCGTCGGACTTGGCTGCGGCTGCGGCGGCGTGGACGTGCTTGTTGCAGTACTCGATGACCTTGGAGAGGATCTTGGAGTTGACGTTGGGGAGGGGGATGCTGTTGTCGGCGCAGTCGTCCTCGATCATGTGGCGGATGGTCTGCGACTCCATGGCGACCGCCTCCTCAACCTCGAACTCCTCGCCGTCGGAGCTCTTGAGCGTGATCATCTTCTTGTCGCCACCCTCCGCCGACGCCATCGAAACCCTACCTGCAGCTGCTGCTGCTTTTGCTGAGATCGAAACAAACCCTAGCTTTTTTTCACCTTCTTTGTTGTTGCTTGTAGGTGCGGCGGCGGACACGGGAAGAAGAAGGGGGATCGGCGATGGATTGGGTTGGGTAAGGCCCCCTTTCTCTATCATATAAAGAGGAAACATTCGGCCCACATCCATCCGACCCGGCTCATATGGTGGTCACCCTTTTCCGCCGAACGAAGCCGCGCGCCGCGGGCCCGCCCGGGCGTTTCAATTTTTCACTCCCTTTCCTTCTCCTCTCCATTCATCAGAGAGAGAGACTGAGAGAGAGATTGGGATCGATCGATCGATGAGTGAAACCGCCGCGATGGCCTCTCCGCCTCCTCCGTCCACCATCCGCCGGAATCCTCCCCCGCGCGCGAGGCCTCCCCCCACCCCCCTCGCCTCCGCTAAACCCAAACCCTCCTCCCTCTCCCGCTTGCTCGACGATGAGGCAGCGGCGCAGGAGGAGCGCCTCCAGGTGTTCCTCCGCATCCGCCCCCTCCCGGACCAGGAGCGGGACCGTCGCAAGGACCTCAGCCGCCCGATGGCCCCCAAGGACCATCGCCGGAAGCCCAAGCCGGCCGCAGCCGGAGGGGTATGCCTCGTCGCCACCGGACCCAACTCCGTCGCGCTCACTGTCCCGCAATCAAAGCTCGACTCCAAGCGCGGCCGCACCGAGGTTTTCGACGGCTTCTCCGCCGTCTTCTCGCCAGACTCCACCCAGGTGCGATCCCCGAGCACCCACATAATAAATTTGCCCCAAACAAATAACGGCCCCTACTGCAGCTTTGTCAATGTGTAATGTCAGACGCAGTTTGTATCCTGTCTGCTCCAGCTTCCACATAATAATCATATCTTACCATCCGCATTTGCAATTTTGTGTATCACTCGTTTTCATACTTTGCATTTCCACATTTGTTCTTTCATCTCGGGAAAGTAAACATCCAATCACATTGCATGACTTACAGCTTGATATCTTTAATCAAGTAATGAACCCACTGGTGGATGATTTCCTGGGAGGAAAGAGTGGCCTGCTTGTTGCAATGGGTCCAACAGGGTCCGGAAAGACACATACTATTTTTGGATCTCCTAGGAACCCTGGAATATTACCACTCGCGTTACGCCAAATCTTCAATGCAGCAAACGAGAGCCAGGTTTGCAAGCAACCAGCAAGGTAAAATGTTTTACCTTTTTTTCCCCCTCACCACACAGTACACCTTTTTGTCCTGACTCTATTTGTTCTGGGGAAATTTTGCTCACACAGAAGAAACTGCAGGCTGTGGTCGTGAATGAATGTAACATCTTGATTATGAATAAACATATTAGCTTAAAATAATCCATTATATAGATGCCTAAATTGAGAAAAATGTATTTTGTAGCCGGGTTAAATTTGCTCAGGCAGAAGAGGATCCGGGCTATGGTCCTGAACAAATTTTACCTCTTGATTATGAATAAACCAATGATCTTAAAACTATCCATTATATGGAAAATGTTTTTCTACCACAAATGCTCCATATTTGTTTCCTTTTCTTAGGCGAAAAACACTATATTAGGTTTTTATGCATAATAACTGAGCCCTTATTCACATGTACTCAAATCTAATTGCAAATGGAACCCCTATTTTGATTTTTTTTTTTTAAAAAAAACTTATGCATGTAATCTATCTAAAACATAGCTCATATGTTGACATACTTTATTTTATGATCACAGATCATTTTCCTTGTCAATGTTTGAGATCCTTTCTGAAGGAAAAGGTGAACGCATCCTTGATCTATTGTCTGATGCTGCTGAGTGTGTTCTCCAGCAGTCAACAATTAAAGGTCTTCAAGAGGTAGCTTCAAAGCGTTAAAACAAGTAGTACCTCTATTACTCTTCATAAGGATGGGCATCCTTTGACTGTCAGATTTAAGTTCAACTGGCATGGTTGTGAATTCCTGTTGGATGGTCAGGAAATGGGTGGGAAGGGGCTATGCTAGTCTTGTGGGTGGTGCGCATGTCATTAGTTGTGCTGTTATTCTGATCTTTGATTTACAACAACATGACTGGGGGCGAGGGCACATGCCATATGAATTGTATTGCAGACAATATTAATATGTTTGCTTGGTAGCATTCAGTAAGATGTTTTCTGTAATTTGTTCTGCAGGTGGCCATTACTGATTTTGTAGATGCTGAGAGCTTAGTTTCACGTGGTATGATGAAGCGCAGCACAGCTGCAACAAATGCTAACAGCAAGTCAAGGCATGTTTCCTGTATACTTCTGTTTCCTTGATCTTTATGGATCAATTTCACTTGTACTTATAAATGTGATGCTAATTTAAACTTTATATTGTACTGTAGCCGATCACAGTGCATCATAACAATACGTGCTGTCCATAAAAGCATTGATGTAGAAAGTGAGCATTTGCCTAGTAGTGCTGTTCTGACCATTGCAGATCTTGCTGGTGCAGAGCGGGAAAGAAAAACAGGAAATCAGGTCCGTTTCTCGATCAACGTTGCTTTATAATACTATGTAACAGTTGTTTATTGTCAACATGACTAATTATACATTTCCAGGGCTCAAGGCTGTTAGAGAGTAACTTCATTAACAACACATCCATGGTTTTCAGTCACTGCTTGAGGGTACTGCCAAATGACTTTTCTCATGCGGCTCTTTCTTTTACATCAGTGCTTACGTGCAAAATACTGTCATTTGCATCTGTGAATAAATGGAGTTATGTTGCCTGATCATGCTCTCTTTCTATTTTGATAATTGCAGTCTTTGTTGGAACATCAGAAAAATCAGAAGAAACCCTTGGAGAAGCATTTCAAGAACTCCATGGTGAATATTGAACATTCTGCCTCCTTGCTTCTTTTCTAATGTCTGGGCAACTCCAAATCTCATCTACCATTTATTTTCCTAATCATATTCATTAATGCATGTGACGATGGATATGAATTCTAACAAGTATTGGAGTAATGTAACTTAATAAGTGATACATCATAACATCCCATTATTTTTGATGGACACACCTTTCCCTCCCCAATTTTATTTGAAACAAACTCTCCTTCCCCAATTAATTAATCTACTAATTTTCAGAATTTGTATTGTAGCTTAGTCATCTGACGACTGATTTATTGATCCAAAAACCAAAATATTAATATGTTTGCTTGGTAGCATTCAGTAAGATGTTTTCTGTAATTTGTTCTGCAGGTGGCCATTACTGATTTTGTAGATGCTGAGAGCTTAGTTTCACGTGGTATGATGAAGCGCAGCACAGCTGCAACAAATGCTAACAGCAAGTCAAGGCATGTTTCCTGTATACTTCTGTTTCCTTGATCTTTATGGATCAATTTCACTTGTACTTATAAATGTGATGCTAATTTAAACTTTATATTGTACTGTAGCCGATCACAGTGCATCATAACAATACGTGCTGTCCATAAAAGCATTGATGTAGAAAGTGAGCATTTGCCTAGTAGTGCTGTTCTGACCATTGCAGATCTTGCTGGTGCAGAGCGGGAAAGAAAAACAGGAAATCAGGTCCGTTTCTCGATCAACGTTGCTTTATAATACTATGTAACAGTTGTTTATTGTCAACATGACTAATTATACATTTCCAGGGCTCAAGGCTGTTAGAGAGTAACTTCATTAACAACACATCCATGGTTTTCAATCACTGCTTGAGGGTACTGCCAAATGGCTTTTCTCATGCGGCTCCCTTTTTTTTTACATCAGTGCTTACGTGCGAAATAATGTCATTTGCATCTGTGAATAAATGGAGTTATGTTGCCTGATCATGCTCTCTTTCTATTTTGATAATTGCAGTCTTTGTTGGAACATCAGAAAAATCAGAAGAAACCCTTGGAGAAGCATTTCAAGAACTCCATGGTGAATATTGAACATTCTGCCTCCTTGCTTCTTTTCTAATGTCTGGGCAACTCCAAAACCCATGTACCATTTATTTTCCTAATCATATTCATTAATGCATGTGACGATGGATATAAATTCTAACAAGTATTGGAGTAATGTAACATAATAAGTGATACATCATAACATCCCATTATTTCTGATGGACACACCTTTCCCTCGCCAATTTTGTTTGAAACAAACTCCTTCCCTAGTTAATTAATCTACTAATTTTCAGAGTTTGTATTGTAACTTAGTCATCTGACGACTGATTTATTGATCCAAAAACCAAACAAATACTCTATTCCTGGTCAATGACCATTTCACCTCTAAGAATTGTTTTTGTTGGGAAATGGGAACTGCTTTATATAATATTTCCTAATTCACTAAATTTATTACTACAGTACAATTAGTTTTGAATCATACATTTTAAATCCTCTGTCATGTTTATAGCTGACAAGGTACTTAAGAGACTACCTAGAAGGAAGGAAGAAAATGACACTGGTATGCTATTCTGGACTGATATTCTTACGTCTTATCATGAGCTCCTGAAATGAAGTGATTGCATATTGTTAATGCATTCTTTATGTTTGAATGTGATATTGTGCTTTATGCTATTTTTAGACATACCGCTTTACGCTATTTGGAAGGAAAATATGTTGTTAATATAAAATTAGCAGAAGGGGTGCCCAATGGTACAACTTTGATGTAAACACTTTGGTGAGATATGTCATGATGCGCTGGACAGAAATGATTGCTGCATTGTTGATAGAACGTATTAAGGTGTTGAATACTTGAATTTTGTATGTCTGAGTCATGAGTGCTTTTGTATATCCTTTTCTTTGTACGGTAAAGAAACTGTACATCTTAGGCACAATATGTGGATATTCGTGTCTTTTCATTCAAAAATTAAATTACTCCCGTTGTGAGTCATTACAGGATACATTTGACACTTCTCATTTGAGTTGCAATCTAATATATTTAGTGTTGTATGGCGTGGGTGCTGCCGCATGGTTATTGTACAATTTAGTACAATTTTATATAAATATTTTTTCTTGAACCTTTCAATATTTATTTTAACTGTTATTTTATTAGACATTTGTATAATCTGTTTTTAACGATAAAAATAAATCCAAAGAATTATTTTTGTTCAAAATAATATTTTCCCTTTTTAGGTTCTGAATGTGAAACCAGGAGGTGATGATTACTTGGATACAACATTTCTGCTCAGACAAGCATCTCCTTACATGAAAATAAAGTACTACTCTTACTATTTCACTGATAAATTATCTTTCCTTTCTTCTCTTTTGCTATTATGGAGAATAAAATAAAGTGGCTATCGAGAAAGGTGTTGCTAAGTTGCCTACTGACTCGTATCATAACGCTACTGGAAAGCTGATGATTGGTATCTTTTATGTTTGTCCCGTGTCCTTCATTTTCGTTCTTTGTATCACTTCAGATACACCAGCCTTGAGGATTCTTCAGATTTGGTTTCTCAAAAGAGAAGCAATGCTTCCTTGATTTGCCAAGAAAACAAGAAAAAGAGGAAAGTTCATAAGCCTGAAGGCATTGTGGTGAGAAGTGCCAATTAACCTTCCAATATTTTAGTTTGTTTAGCTTTAAGGCTTTGGATAGCTTGTAATATGTACTGCCGTCGTTTGAGATGAATGGTTACAGAGCATGTTGATTTCACAGTTCAACTCAGATACATGTCAGTTCTTGGACCATTCTGTAATCAAATATTTGTTGGCTGACTAGCATATTCATGTTGCTTTTTGCACCTTTGACATCCTTACATCTTATCAAATAATCAAAGTGCACATCATATTACTAATATATTCAATACATTGGAGGTGCTAAGAATGACATATTCTCTTGTCTGCCTCTGTACCACATGCATTTTTTTTATTAAGTTGCAATATTAAACAAACATATCTTACACATTGCCTGTTACTTCAAGTATTTTCATTTCTTAGTGGGAATGGATTTTCATTTTCTGTTATGTTTCTGCAGGTTGAACGAAAGGAAAATGTTGACATGGATGATATTACTAAAGTTTCTGAAAGAGGTTTTATTTACTGGCACACCATTTATCTTGGTACTATTGAATATTTTCTTTGGCTCAATATTGCGATATTATTTGCAATGTCTACAGATAAGGCGCAGCTTAAGTTCCTCAACTCTGAGTTGCAAAGAGTATCCAGAAGTGAAAAAATTATGACGAGCTTTGCCATGGTTTTATGGACTGTATTAAAGCAGTATAAACATAAGCTTTTGGTAATTTGTTGTGCATATTATTTTTCTGATTACATTTTTTTTGTAACATGTCTTCAGTGTCATAAGTTGTCTAAGTTGCTATAGTTACAACTTTCAACTCAGAGCACAAAGTAAAATGTTCATGTAGATCTTCATGATGATTTTTCTCTATGTTACTCGTTGAAGAAACTGGAAAGTTCATACCGTCTTACCATGTGTTTGCCTGTAGGATTCTGAGAATGCTGCTGAAAATATGAAAGAATCGATTAGAGATAAAGATATACAAATTATGAAGCTGAAAAAGGAGTTAGAGGTTTTGAATTCTTGCTGTTCATGCAAGAACTTTCCAATTGTTGGGGATACTCCTCGTGCCCAAGATGATGCTATTTCTTCTGGTGAAGCTGTTCGAAGTTTGGTTTCTCAGTCAAATAAACCTGATTCCAGTTATGCTGCAGCAGATAATGTCCATGTGAGTAAAAAAATAGAACATGATCATTGGTAATCTATCCCCTAAATGATCTTCATGATATACAATTCAGAACGAACAAGTTGTACTTATCTTTATAACCATATAATTTGAACTCAAAGATGCCCCCCCCGACACCATTGACTTTTTTTTGTTGAACTTTGACAACAATATAGATTTAAATAATTACTTTTGAAGTGTGAAATGAATATCATTGGATTCACATCAAAAACACTTTAACGTTAACTTATACCCTTAGCTATTTACACAAATATTTATAGATAAGACGAATGGTCAAAGTAACGAAAAAAGTCAATTGTGTCATATATTTAAAAACGGAGGGCGTATATAAGTAGCTTAGAATGCGTCTAGTTTTGCTTTCTTAAGATACTTTCATTCACATCTATTTTGGCTCACATTCTATTTATGTCCGATGGAATAAATATGTGGCATGCTTACTGTATGTTTTAACTTAATTCAAATGATTTTATGCCCTTTTGGGAAAGCCGGCAGATGAGATTGGAGCTTCCTGACTAAACTTTCTTTCTATCCCAGCAGTTTGCAGTAGAAGCAGAGGAATTCACATGTCATGGTCCTAAAAGTTTTCCAACTAACTGTGACCTGAAAGGTTAAATAAATTCACAATAGACATTCAGAAGAAATATCTTCAAACTGTTATGTCTAGTCCTAAATCCAAATTTGTACAGGGGAATCTGCCAATTGTGAGACTTCAGCAAATTCTTTGATAGATGAACAAGAACTGAGCTCAAGGGATTTCAAGGTTTGATACTTATCCTTCTTGTATTCTACATTTTTTTATGAGCTAACTGTTCACAATTTCACAAGTATCCGTTAAGCGACGCTACGTAATACTTAGGAGAACGACTGCATCTTATACTTATATACAGCATTATCATTTGTTTAGCCAGAAAAATCATGCAGTCCAGGAGCTTCTGGTCCCATGGTTGACCCAGAATCAGGAAACAACAAGGTGACGAATTTGCTTTCCATTTGCATGTTTAGATTTTTTTTATTTAACCAGCAGCGCTTATGGTAAGATTTTTCAGAAGTGTTCAATTAGTCATATAGGTAAATGAACTAAATAGTATCCTGAAAATAATTAAAAATAATGTTTGTTTTTTTATTCTTTTAGGCAGGGCTACAAGTGGTTCTTAAGGAGTTACATAGCTCTGGAAATGTTTCTGTGGAAACATCTTCACACAGCATAATAAAACCAGCTTGCAGTCATTCAGATAATCCGTCAGATAAAGGCTTGACAGGTTTCTTATATTCCTATAATTTCGATTTGTTTGAATAATTTTACATAGTAGCCCAGGGGAATCTTGATTATATTTCTAATTCTTTGGACTTCCGCATAAAAAGATTATTGAGAAAGAAATCAATTGGTGGTATTATTACAATTTACGAACTTCTTCAGGACATCATACAATTCCGTGCCTAAGGACTGAAAGGATCAGCCAGTCTCCACAGTTTAGCAGTTGCAACAAGGAATCAACCACAAAGCAAAGCAAAGAAGAATCGAAGGAGTTAAGCACGACCACTGTGGAGTGCCTAAGGACTGAAAGGATCAGCCAGTCTCCACAGTTTAGCAGTTGCAACAAGGAATCAACCACAAAGCAAAGCAAAGAAGAATCGGAGGAGTTAAGCACGACCACTGTGGATGATATAGCAGGTTAATTTCTTATTTTTCTAAGTTGTTTTCTCTATGGGATGCAATTCATCAAATTTTTTACTGGATCTTTAAACAGACGTGATGCGTCCTGATTCTGTGAGCTCTTCTCAGCATGTGAAGTCTGACACAGAAGATGTCAGCTCCAGTCAGTCGGTGCAGGGGATGGTAAGGAACAGAATTTAATTTATGATTAGTCTGCAGCAATGCTTTATGTTTTTGTTAGGTGAATTTTATAATTCTGCCCAGGAATACTTCACTTGTTTATAATTCTTCATCCTTTTCCCGTCTTCCTTCATCATTGGGAAGACATCCCGGTGGTAGAGTTTTCCATTGGTTTACTCTGCAATGTTCGTGTTTCATGGGAAACATGACATACTGGTTATCTTTCTCTTGTTTAGGTTGCTTCTCAGAAGAAAGCTGAGGAATTGGACACTGAGTTTGAAATATGTGAACCTGCCCCTGCAGTAATAGAGTCTTTGGTGAATCATGGTAAGGCGTCGGCATGCTGCTTATGCATGGTCGTCCTGTAATTCCATTTATATTCTTTTGAAATGAGATATATATTATCCAAATAATTAAGAATATTCCTGCAGGCTGTAGGGGACGTCCAGAGCGAACTTGTCCAGCGAAGGCTTCAATGGCTGTGAAAGTTAGCGAGGCAGAGGAAGCTGCACATACTTTTGCTTCGAGGCCTGGCAACACGAAGAAAACAACGAGGTGAGTGAGTTGTAGTTGCATGATGAAGGGATCGAATAGAGATATGTAATGTTGATGATGCAGCATAGTGAGTGTGGTTTGGTTTGCTGACCTGAAGCAGGAGATTGCAGCCCGCTGCCAGTATGATGCTCAAAGAATTTTGTGGCGCCGGCATGGAGGACATCGATACGAAAAGGGTATGTGTGCGTGCCTCATGACAGAAGTACTGTATGTGATGAGTTAGTGGCACCTAGAGTAAAGTATGGCGTCGTGTGTTTTGCAGGAAGACCGAAGTAACAGGTCTTATAGTGGGAAATCAGACGTGCTGATCGAGCTCCTGAAGAAAGGCCGTACGGCGCCATCAGCCGGTCGAGCTCGAGCCTGATTCCAATCTTATTTTATAGGATAGATTAGAGGAAGGGTTCCTGGAGTTGCTAAATGGAACTGGCTTGTCTCGAGGAGGGGCAAAGCAAATGCATGGGGAATCGGGGATTTTGTTTTGCAGTAGCGTTAGCGGCGTTGTTGGTTTTGCTTGTGACAATGTATGTAGGACGTTAATGCCACGCACAACACAAGCCTGATTAGTGCTGATACGCTAGTGTTGGATCTTGGCTAATGACAATATGCGTAGAGGTCAGTGCGGAGGCAACTCACGGTGCACATGTCCTTGGTTTAGGTGTTTCTATGGCAAGTAGCAATGAAGGAACACGGTGCATTATTTAACGGTGTTTATATGGCAAGTCTCCCTTGGCATGAAGGCCGACGATCTCGAAGCTCAAAGTACACATGTCGGTACGGTGTCTGCTCGAAACTTTTATAGTAGTAATAATAAGCGGCAACGAAGAGGTTGAAGAAGCAGCACGCAAAGCCCATTTGGGTCTTGTGCACATTATTCAGGTCTCTGGAAATCGGAGGCGTGTCACACAAAGTAGC
>LAPY01002536.1:40265-62834 GCA_000970635.1 Eragrostis tef
TGAAAAACTGGAACACTCAAGTTAATTGTCCATTATGTTACTGCATGCCGGAGACTGCACAGCACATGCTCAAAGACTGTAACTACACGGAAGCGGCTTGGAAGCTACTAGCAGATCAGGAAAATAAACCCTTTCTCAAAAATATAATTGCGAAGGCTACTTCAATCACTGATATGGTATGCATGATCAGCAACACACAAAAAAAGCGCAAGGATAAAAGAGCGTTTGTTGGGATCCTACTATACTTTTGGTGGGGAATTTGGAAAGAGAGGAACAGAAGAATCTTTGAAAGCCGTGAACAATCCTACAGCAGGACCGTAGACCTCATCACCCAAGATATCAAGTTTTTCAAGCTGGCGATTAGTAACCCTTAACTTCAATGTTGATCTAGTTCATCCTTCGGTTTTTCTTTTCCTGTTTGTTTCTAGGGTTGTTTTCTTTTTCTTTGTGTACCTTTGAACCTAGCTTGTAAATATCACTTGTACTCTATTTTCCTCTTAATATATCAGGCAGCTCTCCTGCCTTTTCGAAAAAAAAAAGAGTGTGTGTAGCTGCCGCTGTTCAGTGGGGAGCACGCGCGGGAGATCGGCTGCTGGTGAAACTTGGAGGAGAACGCGAGTCATTGAGGACTGAGGCGGGCCGGTGGAAGAGAAGAATGGTCGCGGGCGTGTGGATCCGTCGTCGCTCACTTTTTGCAACGCCATGCTGCTGGTGGCGGCGGTGCTGCTCTTTTCAGAAAAGCATTTGCAACATAGTACTAATTTGAAAACAAAGTACCTTATTCTATGATAACATGTTCAGAGACCAAATCAATTCCTTTTGATTTTTGCGGAAAAGAAGTGTTTTGACATTTCAAGAGAATTCAGCACCTTATTATCTTAAAAATAAAAAAATAGTGTTTCTTTAAAAATTCGAAAGACAGGTTTCCAAAATAGAAACGTTTTTTTCTTTTTTGAAATTTCATGTGAGACCCACCCTTAAAGGTTGGCCATGCATGCTTGTCCGAAGTGATAAGCATTATTCCTTTCAAAAATAGAAGGAAAGGTTTTGCTAGACCAACATTGTTATGAAGAGGAGTTAGCCTCATAAGATAAAAATGCATTCGTCACAATATGACATCGGACTAGTTTTTGACGAATTTCGGTTGGTCTCTGTGATGAGCACCGTTTTTCTTCACAAATCCGTACCGATCCCTACAAAATGTCACATGACAGAATGACCTAATGACGGATTGCGTCATGAAGCCGGCCTTCGTCATAGAAAATCGTTGTAGTGACTTAGCCATGAGTCCATGACTAGTCACTGCCTGGTGCCTACATGCAGAAGATTACCAACTAATTACTGAAACAAAGTACAAAAATACCATATAGAGTGTTAATCTATGGCGCGGTCACCACGGGCACGCTGGGGTTAGTACGTCCACATTGCAGCACCAACCCGACGGGATATTGTACGCGTTATATGTCCGTTGGACCTGTCTGGCAGGAGTTTCTCGGGTTCATCGCCGTTGATCTGCTGCTAATGTAGTCCACGTTTCTCCCTTATACTTTTCGCCCCCACCGACGGAAAGACTCCATCCTGTCCAGCGTTTGTTTACTCCCTGCAGTGTCAGTTGGCATGTGTGGGTTTAGGCTCGTTTGAATACAGCTCCAAACCCTGCCCTACCCAAAAAAAAAAAGTTAAAAAGATGCTGGCCTTGACCAGTGCATGTGATTGTGGACGCGGATCATTGTTTAAGTTTTTAGGCCGCCGCGCGGCAAGAAACGTCCTATATAAAACCCCAAGCACACTCGAAGCACCGCTGAGAAGCAGAGCTAGCTTAGCGTTCGGGTGCTGCTGGTGGGACTTGGAGTGGAGGAAGAGAGCGCGCGAGTGGTCTTTGAGGAAGTATGGCGGGCGGCGGCAGATCCGTCGCTTGCTGCGCCGCGGCGCTGCTGGCGGCCGCGTTGTTGCTGCTCTCCAAGCCTGGATACACAGGTTTGGCATTCCCTGCCTTGCTTACTTCTTTATCCCGCGAGGTGTAGTAGATCTTCAGAATTAACGCCACCACAGACTTCACGTGTATTACTCGGTCCATATATATGCTTCTGTGTTTTGGAGGTGTATGTTTGACGCGGATACATTTCGCTTGCTTGCAGAGGCTTATGATTCGCTGGACCCAAACGGCAACATCACTATAAAATGGGATGTTATGGCATGGACACCTGATGGATATGTTGTAAGTAGCACGGCCGCATCCACAGCTGTATCTGTTTCATCTTCAACATAGTAGGCCCTGATCATTTCCATCGAATAAACAGGATGATAAATTATGTAGCAGGACCAATAGCAGAATTAGGAACATGTATCTGCTGTAAACCGGAATAGCATCTCTGCTCTATGTCAGCAGCAGGTTATGCCTTAACTTGTTCATAACTCTTGAAAACAAAATGTCTCCTGCAGGCTGTTGTCACAATGTTCAACTATCAGCAGTTCCGGCACATCGGTGAGCCTGGGTGGCAGCTGGGTTGGACATGGGGGAAGGATGAGGTGATATGGTCAATGGTTGGGGCACAAACCACTGAACAGGGTGACTGCTCAAAATTCAAGGGCAAAACTCCCCACAGCTGCACGAAGAAACCCACCGTCGTTGATTTACTTCCTGACACTCCATACAACATGCAAATATCTAATTGCTGCAAGGCTGGAGTTCTAAGTACGATTAATCAGGACCCCGCGAATGCTGCCGCCGCCTTCCAGATAAGTGTTAGTGATGCCGGGACTTCCAGAAAGACAGTTAAGTTGCCTAAGATGTTCACTCTCAAGAATCCAGGTCCCGGATACACATGTGGGCGTGCCATGGTTCGTAGGCCTACAGTGTTTTACACCCCGGATAGGCGCAGGTCAACCAGAGCTGAAAGTAAGTTTCCAATCTCTTGAACTTACCTTTTTTTACTTGCTTGGTGAAAATGAGTTGGAACTAATGCCTTGTATTATTCAGCATCCTCCTATTCCTTGATTTTGGCATGCCAGTTACGATGCTGGTCATTTTGGTAAATAAATAAAAACATTGTAACAAAGAGAGACTTGTGCTCAAAGGGGGACAGGTTCATCACCTAGAGATAGATGTTAACTGAATTTTAGTTGACATTGAGCTCCAGGAGGAATAACAAAGTCATCTTAATGTATTTTAATAAATGATATAGTCGGAACAGTTCCATAAGTTTGGTTGGGTGGTTCTTAACAAAGACATTCTTTCTATATCTGCAGTGACATGGGAGGTGGTCTGCACATATTCCCAATTTCTTGCTCAAAAGACTCCATCCTGCTGTGTATCTCTCTCATCATTTTATAACAACACAACTGTGGACTGCCCAACATGCTCTTGTGGCTGCCAAAATGCAAATCGGACAAACTGTAAGAAGTGAGTTATCAGACTAATTTTTAATCTCAAAATTCTCCATATTTTATTTTTGTAGTGCAAAGTTTCTAATGAGATTTCACAATGCACAGGGATAATTCACCTACGACACGCTCTGACAAATGGACTGGTCTACCACTTGTCCAATGTACTTCCCACATGTGCCCGGTAAGAATAAACTGGCACGTGGAGCAGAACAATAAGGATAATTGGAGAGTGAAAATCAGTATCACAAACTTCAACTTCAATATGAATTACGCCCAGTGGAACTTGGTTGTTCAACATCCAAACTTGGATAATATCACTCAGTTGGTTGGCTTAAACTACAAACCAATGAACCCATATGGGGGCAGCATAAGTAAGTTAATTTCGGTCCCTTCTTTAAAATGGATATAAATGAGCCTACAAGGTTCCTTTCTCTAAGTCTGTTTGTTTGCTTCATATTTCAGATGACACTGCGATGTTCTGGGGTGAAAAACTCCATAATGATTTGCTCATGGATGCTGGTAAACATGGAAATGTGCAAGCAGAGATACTTCTCCGCAAGGACTCTCAAACTTTTATTTTCGATAAGGGATGGGCCTTCCCCCGCCGAGTGTACTTCAATGGTGATAACTGCGTTTTGCCATCTCCCGACGCGTATCCACAATTGCCAAACGCAATACAGTGACTACGATATGGTTGATACAATACTGCTCTATAGCTTCAGGAGCAGTCAATTATGAAGTACGTGACAAGTTTGTCAAATCTTGGTAAATTCATACGGTCGATCGATGTAATTTCGACATTTTAAATAAAGATAAAGGTGATAAGTATTACAGGCATGTCATATTGAGGAGATCCATTTTCTTATAAGAACCATTAAATGTTTCATGTATGGCTTACCAACAAGGTAATTTCGTCCAATATGTTGAAAAGGTCGGATCGACATTTTATATAGCTTAGACCAGCATGCCGAATATGTACTAATTTCTACATATACTCATATATTTAATAATGTTGGAACAATTTGAAAAGTAGTAAAATTATAGAAATTGTATTGTTTGAAAATGAGGATGGTGGATGGGAAAGCGAATCAGGGGAGCTGACGTCGTAACGAGGAAGCTCACGGTGTGTCGACACTGGAGTGGAGATTCGTCAGCTAAAAAAACTTCAGGCTTCATGCGGCCCAACACTGCCTGGCTTGGGCTTTTCTTGGTTTTATCAAGCCGATTGGATTCTCTTTTCTTTTTCTTATTATTTTCGGATCAAAAATCAAAACCAAGGCCCGTGCATGTGGCTTGGTAACAAAGTAACAAGCTAAGGATTCCAATCAAATGTTATTTGCCTCCGGGAAATGAGATCTGTGCCATTATCATGCCGTGGAGATTACTTAACCAACCTTGGTTAAATGGTTAACATGGTTTTGTGTATTTTCACACGTACGTAGTATTTAACTGAAGTTATATAGCTCTTAAGTCCTAAACACTACACATCTACGTTTGGCCATTCACCGAACCGCTGATATATGGGGCGCCATCAGTCCTATGATAATATGGCCCTGAATTGACTTGTCGCCCTCAAGTTATCTTGAGCAGTATAAACTATAAAATCCTCGCGCCACGTCCTCAAGTGCTGGACAGCCACGCCAAAGGGCTGACAACCCCCATACTCCTGGGCCTAATCCAGCGGTTGCCGAGGTCTTCCCGTTCTAGTGGCTTGAAATCCGTTACGTGAGATAAGAAATCCACGGCGTAGATTCGGTTAATTGCTGATATCCAGTAACCTGGTACCGGAGGCAATCAACCATGCAGTCCCACTTGCCGAAACGCCACGTGAGATCTTTCGCTAAAAAAGCTTCCTGTTTCCGTGATACGCTCCCAAATCCAAAATCAAGGCTACTCCTTTTGTCTGCTTCTGCAATCATTATCGTGGCCCCACCTGCCAGCGACACGAATCGCTCGTGTACAAGTCCGCATCAGCGGCCACCTCGCGCAGTCGTGGCCCACTTCGCGTGCTCACTCGATCCACTTCTCTGCTCCGCTCTGCTCCTCCAGGTCTTCGTCAGCGAGAGCAGAGCACTCGAGCCGGCGCGATGTCGTCGGCCGCCGTGGCCTTCGTCGGCGCCGACGAGCTGAGCTGCGGCCGCATCCTTTCTTCGCTCCGGTGCCCGCGTCAGCTGCTTCGCCCCGGAGGTCCGTTTCTCCTCGCTCTTATCGCCCCTCTGCTCTTGTTCCCCCGTGTCGCCGTTGGAAGTTCTCTGGGATGATCAGTCTTCAATCGTATCCGTGCAGGCGGATCGATCGGCCGCCGGGCTCGCGGAGCAGGGCGGCGTCCGGTGCGCGACCCCGGCGGAAGCCGCGACAGGTGAGCCTGCAATCTGGAGCATCAGTAGTGGCGCGACTTGATCCGATAACCGGGATGCGCGTACGCATGGTGGCGTGCCTTGTCCGTGTATGGTAGGCGTTTGTTGGAATGCGGACGTTGACATGCACGACTGATCGATTGTAATGTATTGGTGACCGCAGATGCCACGCTAGTCATCGTGCTGAGCGACGCGGATGGGATTGACGAGTTGTTCTTCGGAGTTGACGGTATAGTGAAAGGTACATGATGTTGTTAGCTTCTCACTGTGTTAGCTGTTCCCTGCTACTCTTATCACTGTTGGGCACAAGTTATACTTGACACAATGTTTTCTTGCACATGCTAGGATTGTGCGCTGGTGCTGTTGTATTGGTTCAGTCGACCCTGCTGCCTAGCCAGCTTGAGAAGCTGGAGCAGAAACTTGCAGGTAAAATACTTTGCATCTCAGATCAACTGTCTGCTTGCATGGGTGCAAGTGCTGCTTTGCTGAAGAGTTCTAGTTGCACTTTTAAGTTTGTATTACACGTTCCAAAGCTGCACATCTCAACAGTCGAATGCTCACTTTTATTTATTTACGACTTATATTTGACTTGATTCTTCAAGGGAGTGTGCTTAACAATTTGATGTTGTGCATGCAAGCTGCTTGTAAACCAATGGGGATCAAGCATCTTGAGATAATTGACTGTTACTTATCTGGTTTAGTTTACATGCAGGTGAAAAGAAGGATGTCTTCCTTCTCGATGGATACATCTTCAGAGGTTTATCTGATGAACTGAAGCAACACACTGTTGTAAGCAATGCACCAAATTAAGAATCCGAATGCATGTTTGTTTCTTATTTCTTCTTTCACCATTAACTTTTTGAATTCAGGTTGTTGCATCTGGGAGACAGGACATAACAGAACGAGCTAGACAGTATTTTCACGGTAAGTCCAAAATATGTGTATTATTGTTCTCTAATATTTCCATCTAGTTTTGTATCTTTGTATTTGCTGAATGTGTAGTAATGCTAAAATTTCAATCTACCTGGTGACATTTCCAGGTCTAGACAAAACCATTTACTTTGCTGAAGGTGAAATTGGCACTAGCAGGTTTCTCTTCTTTCCTTTTTTGAGGGCAATTTCTCTCCTTTCCTGTCAATAGCAATATCCCTTTTGGTTTCTTAAGAATACGGGGAGAACTGCACATCATATCACTGAAGAAGGAAATACAGTCCAATGCACCATATAGCTAGCTATGCAACATTAACTGCATTCTTTTTGTGAATTGCAAAAACTATATTCTAGCAGGTAGTGCAACAGTTATTCATTAATTCTAACTATGTATATCATTTATGCCCGCAGCAAAATTAGGCTGGTCAACGATTTGTTGGAGAGCATTCATTTTGTTGCTTCTATTGAAGCAATGTATCTTGGCGTTCGAGCTGGGATTCATCCATCAATTATATATGATATAATATCAAATGCTGCTGGAAGCTCAAGGTTACATAAGCTTTTCGATTCTCTGTGCTTTATCCAAACGAATAATACGTTTTACATTTTTTTCATAATACTTTTTATGTTCTTTTCAAGCAAAATCTTAATATACTATGGTTGCAGGATATTTGTGGAGTTAGTTCCAAAGCTTCTGAGTGATGATCCTTTGCTTACTAATTTTCTATACTCGTCAAGGAAAAATGCAGTACGTTCCTGTTCTTTTTCTAATCAGAGTCGAGGGAAATTCCATGTTTATCTCTTATCTGCACAGCTCTGAATGCTTCTGTTCTGAATTTCTAACTCCATGTTTTACTCTACATAACACAGAGAAGCGTGATGGATATGGCAAAAGCAGTAACATTTCCACTGCCACTCCTCGCTGTTGCCTATCAACAATTAATACATGGTGTGCTTTATGCTTCTTTATGTGTCACCCATTTGCTAGCAAAAATGGGTATTATCTGGCATATGGCAAACCGAAAGTCATTAATTTTTTTGAATCAAAGGCTTGAAATAATCCGTTCGTGTTCATTACCAGTCTTTCTTTCACTAAAGACTTGAGTGCAAGCTTCTCTGCATTTATTTTCAGGTTCTTCGGCAGTAATTGCAGATGCACCCGCCTCACCACCGAAGGTGCAGGATTGCTTGTTGCACTCAAGATGCTCTTAGTTGTTTTAGCTTTTAAACCTGCTTTAGAATTTGAATTTTCCCTTTTCAGGTTTGGGAGGAAGCATTTGGAGTAAACATCATGGATGCTGCCAGCCAACAAATCTATGATGCGAGCAAATTAGCTGACCAGCTTGTTATGAAATCTAAAACAGCAAAGCGGGTTGGCTTCATTGGTCTTGGGGCTATGGGCTTTGGAATGGCATCTCATTTGCTTAAATCAGGATTCTCTGTTGCTGCTTATGACGTGAGAACTCTTCTGAGATACTTATCATTCCCAACTGCATAATTGTCCCCTTGTATTGTTGCAGTAAAGGGAAAATATCTGGACTCGTTTCTCCTTTCTTTCTAACTGCATATGTGTGTCTTTACAATTTTGTTTCCATAAATCTGGGTAATCTTAGTCAGCAACAATAATAATAAGCCTTAACAATCGTTATAATGGTTGCTGGACTGGACAGTCGACACTTACGTATGTTGCATGTAACACAAAAAACATTTAGAGTAATCCCAAAACAAAAAAAGGTACACACATATCATGAATTCTACCCAATCTTGATATAACATTGGTGGAAGTCCGAAATTTATTAATGATCATAGAACTGAGATAGAACATCCTGCTTTCTTTATTGATATATATTTTTTTTTCTCTCTATCATGCTACAATGTGATAACTACCGTTTCGTAAGATCCATTAGTTCCCTCTCCATCCCATCAATGAATAGTTGTTCTATATTTCCTATTTAGGTCTACAAGCCAACAATGGCCAGGTTTGCTGATTTAGGTGGATCAACAAAAGATTCTCCTGAGAAAGTAGGAAAAGGTGACTTAACAAGTTTCTGCTCTATGTCCTCCAAACATGCATTCTTTTTCAATCTCCAATCATAAGTTCTTGTTTTAACATGTCAATAAAGTTTACAGAATCAAATTGGCCAAGACTTTTTTTCTCGAACACGCAGGAGAGCTGTGTATCATTTCATTAATAGAAGAAAAGAGTTTACAACACACACCCAAATAGGGGGCAGCTCCCTGTGTAGTGTGAGGGAAGAGGGCCCGCTCCATAGGGGGCAGCCCCAATGTAGGCGTCTTACGTGACCTTATCAGCCCCAATTACAGTTTCATTTTCAGGTGCTTCTAGAAATGGGCCTCTAGCTGAGTTGGTTAGGTTCCTAGTAGCACTCCTTAGGTCCTTGGTTTGACTCCTCGTGTGAGCGAATTTCAGGCTGGGGTTAAAAAAAAAAATCCCCTCATCTGTCCCATGCCAAAGCACATGTCGTTGGTCCTTATCACATGGGATGCGGTGCCTCTCTGTGTAAGGGTGGGTTAGGGGTTCGGGGGTTTTGTCGACCTGCATGAGACCTTGCATTGTTTTAAGTTAAACTTTTCATATTTTTCTATAGCATGTGGGCTCCTCTAAGAGTGGGATACTATCGGTACCTCGCCAGGTATCGGAGGTATTGGCCAACCTGGGCTCCGGTCCCTCCTTGCTCAAAAACATTTTCTGAAGGATCTGGCTTTCTTGTTCTGTCTACATTTAGGCCATGTAGTATTTTTCCTTGTCCAGGTCCAAGCCAAAGGCACTTAACGAGCCTGTTTCATCTCATCTCCAATCTAGAGAGCTCTACTACTTGCGTATGAAGCTGAGCGCCTAGCTTGTGTTCATGCCACCCCCCCCCCCCCCCCCCCCCGCCTTTGACTTTTTTGTTACTTTAACTATTCGTCTTATCTATACATATTTGTGTAAATAGCTAAGTGTATAAGTTAACCTTAAAGTGCTCTTGATGATGAATCCAATGATATTCATTTCACATTCAAGAAGTAATTATTTAAATCTATATTGTTAGTCAAAGTTCAATAAAAAAAGTCAATGGAGTCATATAATTAAAAACGGAGGGAGTACTTGTTAGAGGCATCATTTATGGTGTACTAACCAAAAGCTGATTGTAGATGTTGAAATACTTATTATCATGGTTGCAAATGAGTTTCAAGCTGATAGTGTTCTATACGGAAATGCTGGTGCTGTACCAGGTAATTTCTAGAAGCTTGCCCTTAAGTTCTCACTTTGCAAAGTAAATGCACCTACCTAGTTGGATCAATTTTTGTTGAGCTTTCTTTATAATGCTGGGAATTTCCTTATTTTTAGTACTGTCAGCTGGAACATCTGTCATTCTATCTTCTACAGTCTCACCTGGATTCGTGAGCCGCCTCAACAGAAGATTAGAAGGTACCAGCTCCTGGAAAATTTTCTTTACCCAAATAAGATTATGTTCTATTTTCAAATATTTTGAGAAGAAGAGAGTACTTCGAAATTGTTTGCAATGTTTATTTATACATTTTGCTGAATCTTTTAGGAGCACTAGTATTTACTTTTGGTGTTCGACTTAAAATAAATAAATTGAAGAAAAAGAAGAATATGCAATCATCTGGCACATCTTATTGAAATCAACTATGATAAACTTGATACTATATGTTTAATAAGTGCTGGCAATGTTAGTATTTTGCTGTCTGTTTCTGCCTTTCCAAAGTTTAGCATGTTGTGTGCTACTTCCAGTGATAGAGAAATAAAGGTTTAGCATCATTTACTACTTCCATACAGCTGAATGCCGAGAGATAAAGCTGGTTGATGCTCCAGTATCCGGTGGGGTGAAAAGGGCAGCAGAGGGGACATTAACTGTATGATTATTATTATATCAACTCAATACAAACATGATGATGTATCTCTAATTGAAATAACTCCGCGCACCATGCACTTTTCTTTTTACAGATAATGGCTTCAGGGACAGACAAAGCTCTGTGTTGCACTGGTGCTGTTCTATCAGGTAATAAAGAAGGCTACCTGCAGTGTCATATGTTACTTTGTGAACAATTATTCAGAGAATTGCTAGTTACTTATCGTTTCACATAACAGCATTAAGTGAAAAACTTTATATCATCAAAGGAGGATGCGGAGCTGCAAGGTGATTTATGCCAGTGCTCTGCTTGCAGTTTTTTTTTCCTACACAAAATGGTTGCTTACATGAAATATGTCAAATGGTGTCGCTTTTCTGTTTTTTCTTTCCAGTTCCGTAAAGATGGTTAACCAACTTCTTGCTGGAGTTCATATAGCCTCAGCAGCTGAAGCCATGGCATTTGCTGCTCGATTAAATTTGGGAACAAGAAGAGTTTTTGAAATTATGCAGCATTCAAGAGGTTATTCATGGTATATTTGTTTGATTATGCACTTCCTCATTTTAATAGCAGCCACTCCTCGATCACTATGTATATAAATCCATATTTATTTTTCGTTTGAAGAAAAAAAATCTTTTGATTATGTTTGTTGTGTAGCACAATGATAAGCCCAAAAAGAAAAAAGATTGAAACATTCAGTTCTACTAGGTTTTGCTATCTCTCGGCTTGCATAGGTTCCATACTTCAAATTTGTTTATAGCTCTCTCATGCAATACTTGTACAGTCTGTAATGTATTAAGATGGCTGTGAGATAACTGACACAGTCCATGTTAATCCTGCAGGATGTTTGGGAATCGTGTGCCACATATGCTTGATAATGATTATACACCTTATTCTGCAGTGGACATATTTGTCAAGGATCTTGTATGGATAACTGACCTTTTACTCCTTATTGGTTGTTAGCTACGAGCATGTATTATAATGCTTGCAACTTGTTTTTTCCAGGGTATAGTATCTTGTGAAAGTTCCAATGCGAGGATCCCAGTGCATGTCTCCAGTATTGCTCACCAGCTGTTTATTTCAGGTTGCCTTTCTATCTGTAATCAAATTAATCTCATTTGATTCTATGGTTCCCTTCCACATGATGATCAATTCAATGTCATAGAGGCGGCTGCGGGCGGGGGACTGTAAATCCTCTTTTTGCTCGAATACAGAATAAGAAAAGGAAGATAAGTATTCAATGGATTTTATAGGATGCATGAAAAATATCCCAAGTAACAGTTTTGCGTTGTGGTCTAGAAAGTAAACCGTCAAATGATACATGTTTTATTATTGATAACTCAATAAACTCGAGCCGCGGGGGGTAAGACAGCTAAGAAGACCTCCTCACGCTGGTTGAGAAATCGCCCGAACCCCTGCCCCGCCCTTACACAACGGCACCATGGCCCGTGTGAAACGACCTGGGCCGGGTCTCTGTGCTTTGGTGCGGAACAGATGAGGGGATTTTTTGAACCCCAGCCTGAAATTCGCTCCTACAGGGAGTTGAATCCAGGACCTGAGGGAGCTACTAGAGCCACCTAACCAACTCAGCTAGAGGCCCGTTTGCAAGTATGATGCTAACATGATCATACTATAATTCAACTTTTGTGTTTGCATTTCTAACAGGATCTGCTTCTGGGTGGGGTCGATGTGACGATGCTGCCGTTGTGAAAGTGAGTGTTATTGTTTCGAAATGCGAGAACCCTAACTTCATCACTGTTTGGGTCCTAATCAAATGTATAAATTTTAGATTAGACTGACAAGAGGGTTGTGGTTGCAGGTCTATGAGACATTAACTGGAGTAAAAGTAGAAGGGAACTCTCCCATGCTTAGTAAAGAAGACGTCCTTCATTCTCTTCCTGCTGAATGGCCAGAAGATCCAATGGATGATGTAGTTTCTATTGCTTCTCGTAGTAGCACAAATGTTCTTGTAGTTTTGGATGATGATCCAACTGGGACGCAAACTGTTCATGACATAGAAGTTTTAACTGAATGGTAAAATAAAATTTTGTTTAGTCCATTTTATCTTCCACCAGCATAAACTGGATGTACGAGCTCTGTTTTTTTGTTGTTCATGTTCATTAAGTACATGGTTTCTTATGCCAAGTATGGAATTATAACCTGCAGGCCTGTTGAAGCCCTTGTCGAACAGTTTCTGAAACTACCAAGTTGCTTTTTTATTTTGACAAACTCTCGTTCAATGACTGCTGATAAGGTAAAGGAATGCAGTTTTGAGCAGTTATATTTTGTGCCCCCATTGAATATCTGTTTAACGTTTTTCACTATAATAGGCTATGTTGCTAGTACAAAATATATGTAGAAATCTTGAAGTTGCAGCAAAGAATGTCCCTGGTGTTACTTATACAGTGGTCTTGAGAGGTGATTCAACTCTGCGTGGACATTTCCCTGAGGTTAATATCTGAAGTCATATCAGCCATATTTTTTCTTCTCTCCTTCATTTTCCATGGTCATCTGATGTTCTACTTTCTAGGAAGCTGATGCCGCTGTCTCAGTATTAGGAGAGATGGATGCTTGGATAATCTGTCCATTCTTCCTCCAAGGTGGGCGCTATACTATTAATGACATCCACTATGTTGCAGATTCTGACAGGTAATATATGCATGATTCTTGGTTCAAGCTATTCAAATACAAAATATCACATAGGGTGGTGGTCTAATGTGTACCAGATTAATTCCTGCTGGTGAAACTGAGTTTGCCAAGGATGCCGCTTTTGGCTACAAATCTTCCAATCTCAGACAGGTATCATCCTGAAGGCTATTGTTGTTTTATTTTATTTATTTATTTTGGGTGCCGTTGTCGATGTGAATTGAAGAGCAATGGCTAAGAAATTTGATTTGTACTTGAACAACTAGTGGGTTGAAGAGAAGACTAGGGGACGGATTTCTAAGAACCAAGTTTCAACAATTTCCATAAATCTCCTGCGTAAGGAAGGACCAAATGCAGTCTGTCAGCATCTCTGCAGCTTGGAGAAGGTAATTCATGACAGAGTAAAATCCATGGGGGGTTCTTAAACTTGCCCCGCAGTCTCATCTAGGTCCACAACTTAGGTTATGGACCTGGATGAGAAAGTCGGACAAGTTTAGGAACCCTCCATGCATTCTTCGTGATAACATTTTTTTTTTTTGTGGTAGATATATTAATAAACCGAAAGGAAAGCAAGGTACAAATCTACCTGTACAAGGCTGAAAAGATCAGCCCACCTATAGAAATAAAAGAGAAAGAGAAGTAAACTATTGTGTTTGTCCACCAAAATTTGCCTGTTGCGTTCAAAAAACTATTCAACTTTCAATCATATTCGATATTACTATAATCCCATTTTCCTTGTTCTGCCTTCTGATCTTGGTTCACCTTGAAATTTTTAAGAACGAATTTGTATTTTTGTAGGGTTCTGTTTGTATCGTCAATGCTGCTAGTGAGAGAGACATGGCTGTCTTTGCTTCTGGAATGATCCAGGCATGTTATGTCGCCCCATTTTGATAAGCAATTTGCTCATAGTATAAGATTCCTCACAAGTAATATGATAGCATGAATGTTTGATTTTTGTCTCTATTCTTTGTTTCTTATTATGTTATCCCGACAGGCCGAATTGAAAGGAAAGCGGTTTCTGTGCCGAACGGCTGCGAGTTTTGTTAGTGCAAGGATTGGGATCAAGCCAAAGCCACCTCTCACCCCAAATGATCTTGGCATAAAAAGATCTTTAACGGGAGGCCTCATAGTTGTCGGTTCCTATGTGCCGAAAACTACGAAGCAGGTTAGAAATGTAACGATTTAAGCTTCTCTGTCGTTCCTGAATGGGGTCGTATCTTCTCATTAATATTTGCATTTACTAGGTTGATGAGTTGCGATCACAGTGCACGCACCTTTGTGTGATAGAGGTAAATTTTGTTTTTGTTGTCATGCCTTGACACCCTCCTAGATAAAATCATTACAGTTTATTACAAATTCTGTCTTTAAAATAAATTGGTCTTTTTTTTTTGTTTGAATCATCTGCATCTGATGTTCTCTTCTTGCCTTTTTACAGGTATCTGTCGATATGGTTTCAATGAGATCAACTGAGGACAGAGACCAAGAAATCAGCCGAGTCGTCGAATTAGGAAATGCTTATATACAGTCCAGAAAAGACACTCTAGTTGTCACTAGCCGCCAGCTCATTACTGGAAAAAGTAAGCATCTTATGACTATTCTACAGCCAATTTTATTGTTGTTCATTAGCACCACAGTGGTCATGCGATATCAATCTTGATATAATGATATACAGCTTCTTAATGATAAAATTCCTTAAGCTACATCCCACTTGTCAAGTCAGTGAGCAAGTTGTGCAGTGAAGTGGTTCAGTTATAGAGTGATAAGAATCGTGATGAAGAGTGCTTTCATCTATTATTTGTGAATAATATAAGATCCAAAGGATCAAAACAATGACATGATATCATGTTTTCTTAGCATTTTGTTAACAAGATACAGCTCAAAACAATAACGTATGAATAGTGAATCTGTTACAGGAAGACAAACTTAAAATTTTCATGTATAAGCTGAAAATGATGATTATGTTCAAGTCAACCACACAGAATTACAGCTCAAATAGAGTATATCTGGTGTGCATCGTAACCTTTTGTCGATACTGAAGATTAACCATGTCAATTTCTCTGTATATGATTGAATGCTGTGCTGGAGTACAAACCTAAATTTTCCAATATATAATAAGTACAAAAATGGCTTGTATCACCCTGAGCTGTAAGCATTAGCAGCATACTTACTACTGGAACTGGTTTCTTTCTATGTTTCACTATAATTTAATGCCAAATGATAGGAAATATGTGTACCCTTTGTGTTGCAGCTCCTGAAGAAAGCTTAGAAATTAATTGCAAAGTAAGTTCGGCGCTAGTGGAGATTGTGAGAAGGATTGATAGTCAACCTCGTTACATCATTGCCAAGGTAACAGCTCAAGGGCCGATTCCTTCCTTCAAACCATAACTTGTTAGTTATTATTAGCTTGTTAGCTATTATTACAGCACTTACAAGAACTGGCCATAATGATTGTTATTGAATCAATGGTCTCATTCTGTTTTCTTCTTTTCTCACAAAGTACTTTATGAAATTGTGAATATATTTCCTTCAAAGAAACATGTATACAGGGGATGTTCTGCTAGTTGGCAAGCAAAACGACTGATCCCACACGTTGTGAATGAATTGACTTCTAAAATTGTTGTTTATGATTTTGTGCTAACCTAGCTTTTTCTCTTTCCTGCTTGTTTGGATGAACTCCTGTAGGGAGGTTAATCCTTCTTATGTACAGTTTTAACCCTAATTGTAATGAAAAAGCATTGTGGGGAACTCCCTCACAGTTTTGCATCAGAAAATTATTGTTTATAATGTTATTGAAGTAATACATTTTTAGGAATGTCACTGGAATAAGTGTTCATAATGTCATTAACATAGGGAGGAATCACGTCGTCTGATATTGCTACAAAAGCGTTGGAAGCCCGGCGTGCCAAAGTTAAGGGACAGGCTTTAGCTGGTGTACCATTGTGGCAGCTTGGTCCTGAGAGTAGACTTCCCGGTGTCCCTTATATTGTTTTTCCTGGTAATAAACTTGTCAGTTCATATGCCACAGTGACAGATAAAAATAAAAAACTATTGATTCAAGGTACTATCTTTTGCCCTGCTAACAGGTAATGTTGGCGATAACAGTGCTCTTGCAACAGTAGTGAAAAACTGGGCTTCCCCTTCAAGAAGTTCTACAAAAGAACTTCTCCTTGTAAGACTATCCTTAATATTAGCATCTTATTGAGGCTATCTTATCACTGTTTCTAAATTAAGATTCGTAGTTAATTTTTTTCTTTTTCTGAAGAATGCTGAGAAGGGTGGCTATGCAGTTGGTGCTTTCAATGTGTATAATCTTGAGGGAATTGAAGCAGTTGTTGCAGCTGCAGAGGCTGAAAAAATTCCTGCTATCCTACAGGTTAGGAATGATTCAATATGCTGTTCGTTTTCGTGAAATCCTATATCATGCAAATAGCAGTAAAAAATAATATTAGGTACTCATGCTCTTTTTTCCTTCAATATGTCAAAGCAGAACCTAACACGGATTTGTTACTATTTTTCTTTCTTTCTTGTATAGAACTATCTTGATTTTCGGTCAAAAAACAAAAACTATCTTGACTGGGCACTGTAGAGATGATATGTACTTTCACTTTTTTTGTTTTATGATTATTGTGGTTGTCATTTAGGTTCATCCCAGTGCTCTGAAGCAAGGTGGAGTCCCTCTGGTAGCTTGCTGCATTGCTGCTGCAGAACAATCCAGTGTAAGAGAAACTTGAGAACCTATAATTTTCGAAAGTGTCTACATACACCAATTAACTACCTAATGAGCCACATGTTTGAAAAATATTTAGTTTCCTAAGATATTTCTATGGTACAATGCAATTATTCTTCATGCTTTATGTTATCTAGAGGTGAACATTCTGCAATTCTCTTATCGCAGGTGCCTATCGCTGTTCATTATGATCATGGAACTTCCAAGTCAGACTTGCTTGAAGCTCTTGAGATGGTATGTGAAAAGGTCCATCATTGCCTCGAGCATGCATAACCAGTGACTTCCATATGCTGATTAACCACAAATGCCTTTACCTCAATCTTGACGTTTCTCCTGGTCATTATTGTTGACACACAAATACCAGGGATTTGATTCAGTCATGGTGGATGGTTCCCATCTCTCTTTAGGCGAGAATATCTTATACACAAAGAGCATAGCTTCCTTGGCTCATGCAAAAGGCATGCTTGTGGAAGCTGAATTGGGTAGACTCTCAGGCTCTGAAGATGGCTTGACAGTTGAAGAATACGAAGCAAAACTTACTGATGTTGTTCAGGTGCATTTCTTCTTCTGTAACAAATGTTTTTTTTTTTTGAGGGAAATACAGTAGGGGAAGCCCCTACTGTGGTAAATATATATTAAAAGTCTAAGTCAAAACAAAAGAAGGTACAGAAAAAGGTATAAAACGCCAACCTATACAAGGCCGTCTTACCCCAGCCATGTGGCAGCTTGGTCCTGAGAGTAGACTTCCCGGTGTCCCTTATATTGTTTTTCCTGGTAATAAACTTGTCAGTTCATATGCCACAGTGACAGATAAAAATAAAAAACTATTGATTCAAGGTACTATCTTTTGCCCTGCTAACAGGTAATGTTGGCGATAACAGTGCTCTTGCAACAGTAGTGAAAAACTGGGCTTCCCCTTCAAGAAGTTCTACAAAAGAACTTCTCCTTGTAAGACTATCCTTAATATTAGCATCTTATTGAGGCTATCTTATCACTGTTTCTAAATTAAGATTCGTAGTTAATTTTTTTCTTTTTCTGAAGAATGCTGAGAAGGGTGGCTATGCAGTTGGTGCTTTCAATGTGTATAATCTTGAGGGAATTGAAGCAGTTGTTGCAGCTGCAGAGGCTGAAAAAATTCCTGCTATCCTACAGGTTAGGAATGATTCAATATGCTGTTCGTTTTCGTGAAATCCTATATCATGCAAATAGCAGTAAAAAATAATATTAGGTACTCATGCTCTTTTTTCCTTCAATATGTCAAAGCAGAACCTAACACGGATTTGTTACTATTTTTCTTTCTTTCTTGTATAGAACTATCTTGATTTTCGGTCAAAAAACAAAAACTATCTTGACTGGGCACTGTAGAGATGATATGTACTTTCACTTTTTTTGTTTTATGATTATTGTGGTTGTCATTTAGGTTCATCCCAGTGCTCTGAAGCAAGGTGGAGTCCCTCTGGTAGCTTGCTGCATTGCTGCTGCAGAACAATCCAGTGTAAGAGAAACTTGAGAACCTATAATTTTCGAAAGTGTCTACATACACCAATTAACTACCTAATGAGCCACATGTTTGAAAAATATTTAGTTTCCTAAGATATTTCTATGGTACAATGCAATTATTCTTCATGCTTTATGTTATCTAGAGGTGAACATTCTGCAATTCTCTTATCGCAGGTGCCTATCGCTGTTCATTATGATCATGGAACTTCCAAGTCAGACTTGCTTGAAGCTCTTGAGATGGTATGTGAAAAGGTCCATCATTGCCTCGAGCATGCATAACCAGTGACTTCCATATGCTGATTAACCACAAATGCCTTTACCTCAATCTTGACGTTTCTCCTGGTCATTATTGTTGACACACAAATACCAGGGATTTGATTCAGTCATGGTGGATGGTTCCCATCTCTCTTTAGGCGAGAATATCTTATACACAAAGAGCATAGCTTCCTTGGCTCATGCAAAAGGCATGCTTGTGGAAGCTGAATTGGGTAGACTCTCAGGCTCTGAAGATGGCTTGACAGTTGAAGAATACGAAGCAAAACTTACTGATGTTGTTCAGGTGCATTTCTTCTTCTGTAACAAATGTTTTTTTTTTTTGAGGGAAATACAGTAGGGGAAGCCCCTACTGTGGTAAATATATATTAAAAGTCTAAGTCAAAACAAAAGAAGGTACAGAAAAAGGTATAAAACGCCAACCTATACAAGGCCGTCTTACCCCAGCCAGAAAGAAACTAAGAAACTAGCTAGGAAGAAAGGCCTGACCCTCTGTATGAACAGTTGCAGAAAGGGTTCTGTAACAAATGTTGTCTTATATTTTTATATTTATTGTAACCACGTTTTACAGTCTTTTATGGTACGCATTTTCAGGCTGAGGGATTTATTGATGAGACAAGTATTGATGCTCTAGCCGTATGCATTGGAAATGTTCATGGCAAATATCCACCTAGTGGACCAAAGCTCAGATTTGACTTGCTAAAGGTCAGAAAAATGCAGTTACACTTTGCAAAGGTTTAGTGGTGTTTTCTGAGCATGGAACATTTGTTTATGAAACTGCTGCGGCTACAGTAGACAACCTCTTGCACTTGCAGCTACAACATCTCATGAAAATTCTGTACATAAAGAATAGATTGTTCTTACATGCCTTTGGTCGAGTAATTCCATACAAAGTCAGCACTTTTTTTTTAAATGACGACAGGACCTTCATTCACTAACCTTGAAGAAAGGAGTTAGCTTGGTTCTCCATGGAGCTTCTGGCCTACCTCATGAGCTCATAAAGGTTTGGTACATTGTTCCTGTTTCGCAGTTTCCTGAGCCAACATTCCTGGAAGATTTAGCTATTTAAGAAAGGTGTACAATCATCACTCACCATTACCCACCGATGTTTGGACCTTTGGTGAAAATAGCTTGTTCAGGAGGCTCAGCGTGGTATTGGAGCCTAGGGTTCTTTGCTCTAAGACTCGTTTAAGTCATTTAAAATAGGGGGAAAAACTGAATTTTGTTTTCGTGTTTGGAAAATTCAGTTTTGTTTTTCACTGTAAAAACAAATTGAATTTTCCATACACCAAAACCATTTGTTTTCTCTGGCAAATATGTGGATAGGTCATGAGTGTTAGATCCAAGTTCAAGAAAAATGTTGGGGTAGTGAATTTGTTGTTGTTGTACAATTATAGATCAATTCACAATTCCATTTGACTTAGGGATTGATGAACTCATATTTAAAAAGTTATTTTATGTTTATAAAAATTAATGTGCAAGCAAAATAATCATGTGTTTATTTTTGGAGCAGGAATGCATAGAGTTGGGTGTGAGGAAATTCAACGTGAACACCGAGGTTCGAAACAGTTACCTGGAGTCCCTTAAAAGGCCAGAGAAGGACCTGATTCAGGTCATGGCGTCAGCTAAACAAGCAATGAGAGCTGTTATCGCAGAGAAAATACGCCTATTTGGATCTGCTGGGAAAGCATAAGCGCAGCCCCCAACCGAATATCTGGTTAGGAAAAGGCATTCTTAGGGGCATGACTGTTCCATCGGATTGGTAATAATGTTGTGGAGCCGTTTATTGCGCATTGTAGCGATTAATGAAGTCCATGGTACTTCATCGTAGTGCATCGGGGAGTGCTTCAGAGGGAATAATGTCATTGTATCAATGCGCATCACATTTTATGGTCGATTGCTAATAAAGTTGTCCATTGCCTTTCTTCAAAATTATGTTCTTTATTTACGAAGCTTTTGAGGATATCTACGTGCCCTTAATGAATTTATATTTCGATGGATAACTTATAAATCTCCTGAGCAACCTAATATTCAATCTCAAATTGCTATTTATTTTCTTTCTTTGATTTGTAAGAATCCAGCTAGCGAAACCATACTAAGAATAAACTTCGAACTAATTTTACACACAAAATATAATATAAAAGTAATAGATAGCAATACCAAATAATAAATGTAAATCGCCTTGCAGATGTTACAAACTGGATAATCTAGATGCACTGTCGAAACATGCACCTCTATATTTATTCTCCTAAGTTCTTTTTTTTAGGGATTATTCTCCTAAGTTCTACTACAAATAAAGAGAACGCTTCTATTTCTGAACCATCAAACGTAAACTGTTCTCTATTTCAAACCATATAAAGGTACATATCCAAAGAGGGCCGAAGAATAACCACAACAATCGACTATGCAGACCAGTTTTTTTTTTTAAAAAAAAGAATTCTATGCAGACCAGTGTTGGAAACCAAAATGCAGCTTAATTCGTAGCATTTGGTAAGAAATTCGCTTTATGGCATATATTCATTTCTTTTGCATTTCATGTTACAATGTAGTGTATGTACAGGTATTGACCCCTTGACTCTGGCCAGGAGGGACAGCATCGGCACTGTTCTCTCCAGGGAGCTCGACCCGGCCTGTTGTGAACAAAAATAACATACAAGAGGCGCGATGGATCATCTATTCTAACAAAGAAATAAAAAGAGAGGTGACGCTTCCCATGGTACCATTTGCACTCGAATCACCTGAATGCATCTGATACTTGGCAATCAGTGATGCTATCAAGAGATTAAGGTGACCACTGGTCAGGGAGAGTCAAGAAGTACTTGGACATGGCCTTCCTGAACCTTTTCTTGTACTGATCGGGGGATATGATCGTTGGCAGAACATCTTTGGAGCCACCAAGGAATCCTGACGCCTTCACCCAAGTCTCTAGTTGTTTGTCCCACGTGTATTGACGAAGGTAGTCAATGATCCCCATCACAAGCTCTTTTTTTTCTTCATCGATGCCAACTAGAAGGGAGTAGTCCATCACATCCACGGACTGAAAAACGGGAGTGCATGATTAGGTCATGTTGAAGAATGACATGAGCTACATCAAACGCCTAGTTATTCACAACGAAGATGCTACAAAGTTACAGTTTACACAAATACGCAAAAACATTTGTAAGGTACATGCATATCTTATATTTGATAAACAGTATTGGCGTACTAGGTCATTGCAATTGTCATCGAAAACTTCTGTCAATCAGTTAAGCTAAAGGTGACTGTAATTTGGTTAACGCCATATCCAAGTGGCTTGCATGACTAATATCTTAAGCCTTAAGCCCTTGCTGTAGACATTAGTTACGAAGGCCACCAGCCAAGTCTAGCTAATGTGGCAAGGTAATTGACCTATTCATGCAATTTCGGTCAACTTAATCAATCAAAGTCAGAAAATGCATAGCAAAGGAATCAATAATTTGTCAACACAAAGATTGCCACATTAGGATTTGCCCCTTGCTCAATTGCAATTTATATTTGCAACTGCAGAGATGGAAGTAGCCAATTTATGCCACTAGTCGTGGTTTTCTCAAGATTTTTGTGGCCAAAGTTATGTCCCTCTTCTTCTCATGCTATCTCCAGTTCTTTCTGCTGATGCACTCCTCTCCGCTGAACTTTGATGGGAACTAGCCTCCATCTCTCACTGCTCTCTCAGCCCCTGACCCTAACCTTGTGCCGCCACCACTGATGGCAATCTTGCCTACGCCGGCCATTAGGGGCGGAGCTACGGCTCAAATGTTGTTTACAAGGTTAATGACGCCGGCAGCAAATGGTAGTGACACTGGCGAGTCTTCAGGCTGGCTTCGCCCCTGCCGGCGATCGGCTGGCCCCATTCCA
>LAPY01002537.1:0-13946 GCA_000970635.1 Eragrostis tef
TACAATGGGGAAACTACAAGAATACATATACATCTAACAGCGCATAGCAGCATTTGGGACAGTATGCTGTAGGATTACCAATGGATTTGTGTGTTCTGAAAACAACATGACATGCTGGCCTTGTCATGGAAAAGTGATATGCTCACGCACGAATAAAATTACCTCTTTCTACAGTTAGTTGTAACGATTATGTTCTTCATACTTTATTAGCTGCTTCGGATACATCTTTTATTTTCTTAAATTGTGTGGACTTCTTTAATTCTGGTTCGTATGGTATCCTATTTTTTCAGTGGCTAGATTGTATATCTCAGTTGTTACGTCTGTATCCATCTGCATTTCAGTACTCATCTGTAAGTCTTCTTTCTTCTGCAATTAGATGGTCTGCTACAAACAAGTCTTGTCATGGTTTGTAATCCCAAGTGTTTTTTGTTGCAGAAATTCCTAGTTGATTTCATGGACTGTGTATTATCATGTCGCTTTGGAAACTTTTTATGCAATAGGTAAATACTATCCATCGTATTTATTTTTCAATTTGAGCTTATTAGCTTTGTTCCTGACAGACCCTTTGGAATTAAAGTAGGCATACAATAGTTGATTAGGTGAAACGCAAACTGATTTTGTCCATCAAACTAAACATCAGGGTTCGTATTACCTTTGTGATGCTTTCAGTGTTTTTCGTAATGTCATGTTTTCCATGTATGCATTCTTTAACTGATTAGGTGAGAAGCAAACTTTTTTGTCCATTTATCATAAACTCATGGTTTATTGCAGATTGTTTTTAATACACCTACACCATGCTAAGCAAGTGCTATGATAAGAACCTGCATGAAAAGTGTTTTCCCCCCTCTTTGCTTATTTCACATACATTCAAGTGAAACCTGTGGACCCCTTGAGCTAGGTGTGTTTCAAAAGTCTAGAGTATAGTGGTCTATTGTTCATATGTGCATACTTCTTCTCAATAAAGCAGTGCGTGAGTGTTTTGTTCACACGTATTGCTTGATTTATCTTGGTCATAAAAATATTCTGCATAGCTGATTCCTGATTTGAAATGCAAGTGAGCGGGAAAGGGAGCAATCTGGTGCCACAAACTCATGCCGTTGCATGTGGTCGTATTTGGCTGATCTCAGAGCTTCTGGTGGCAGCTTCCATGAGCACTACAACCCATTTTATGACCCAGTAAAGCATAACGGCCCCTTATTACCCCCTGCTGCAGCACTTGCTCCAACCCTTTGGCCCCAATTTTATTTGAGATGGACATGCCCCTCTGAATCACAAGGCGGTGATCTTGAATCCCAGTGGCATGCTATGAATAAAAAGTTTGCAGAAGCAACAAAGGTAGTTATTCCCACCTTTTATTCTATCATATGACCTTTTTATTAAGTTTTCAGTGTCATATAATTTGCTTGATTTAATAACTGAGATTACTAGTCTTTTGTTCAACAAGACCAAACATCAAGATATTATTAAAGGAGGGAAAATATTAGGACGACCAGTTCAAGAATGGCTTATGTGTTTGATGTCTCTTACAATGTTTCAATGATGTTTTGTTTCTCATGTAATGAGCAGGCAAAGGATATAGCTGAATGGAGAGCCAAAGATATCAAGATGAAGATGGAATCTATGAAACAAGACTTACAGAGGGAAAGGCATGCAAGTAGTAAAGCCTTGGCCATGGCTCAAAGTGCTCAAAGGGAGAATGCTGCTATCAAAAAGGCAATAGAATCTATAGGGTGCACGATTAAATTTTCAGTGATTGAAAATGAGCTGGACAAACCTGAAGTGCTTTCATATTCGATTCGAAGAGACACAGATGCTAGTGCTAGACCTCAGCAAGATGAGAGCGCTGACATCTCTGTTTCAATCTCTGCAATTGAGGACAGCTTGATCTCAGAAACACCAGGTGATCATTTCTGTGAGTCACTCTGCCCATTCCGCACGAGAGAAGGCTGCAGATGGCCAGATGCTCCGTGTGCGCAGCTTGGAAGCCAATTTGTTGGTTTAAAGGCAAATTTCGATGCTTTTGATCGGCTATCGATACAAGACAGCTATTTCGGTCCAGAGTAGTCGATTGAGCCTCTTTGCCAGTATCAGATGCACTTGGCAGCTGCCAATGGATTTTTGTAGTGGTTGGCACCACCTGTGTGCATCAAGAGTAAAACAGAGCACTTGGAGGGAAATCAACTGTGCATATTTGATCGGCATCCACACATATTCCTTGTTTCAACAATTTTTTTCAGTAGCGCCTCCAAATCTGCATGAACAACAAAAGAATGGGTGCAAAGAAAATCAAAGGAAAGACTCCTTTGAGTACCTTTAGCGTTCATTATTAGGAGCTAACGATTGGATAGGAACCACTGAGACTGAAAAACAGTCTTTTGTGTTGTATATAGTTTGACAGTCCATTAATATGAAGCAAAATAATGCAAAATGCTGAAGGCAAGAATAATAGTTCTCACAATTTTGGTCTCTATTATTCATCTGGTTACCCGTGAATAAAAATCATAAAGATCATGCACATGCTGTTTGGTTGAGACACAGACAGAATGTTGTATCCGAAAGACCTTTGGTTGTATCTTTGTTCCTGACTCTAATTTTAGTGAAATTGTTGTTTCTTAAGTTTGTGGCATTGCTTTACGAGTGTTGAGTATTGCATCTAGCAATTGATTTCATTTTTACTCCTTTTCTAGCAGTTAAGATTTGGCATTTATATGCGCATCTTGGAAATATAGAAGTCACACAACGGGGTTGAGACAAAAACGTCTCAAACTATATCTGTACTATAAAAAAAACTCTTATTTCCTTTGATTTGAATAGACAGGCCAAGGGCCACAATGAAACAATCAACTGAAACATATCAAACTATCGCATTCACACAACATCTCTGAAGAATTATCAAACAGTTCCTCACTGTAGCTATGTTCTTTTCGGAACCCCATTGATCAAACAGTTCCTCACATCAAAGAGTTTGCGATCTGAAACCAGCCCGAGATCAAATGCCCGTGTGATGCGCAAAGCTTGACACTTAGTCAAGTTAGACTATCATGCAAATGCCTCTTCATCATCCTAACACAGGTTATCATGTGCATAGTTCACAAAATATAACAGGCCTAGTTATAGCTGCAAATGCACACCAGTATATCAGCCAACAGAAACCAGCCCAAGATCAATTGCCCATGTGATGCACAAAGGTGGACACTTGAATCGAGTTACATTATCACTCAATATCCCAAACAAGCAGAAACTTCATGCCCATGACAGTTTTACTCAAGTCGATTTAAAACAAGTCATGGAGTGAGCCAGGGGGAAAAATCTGTGTAGTCCAACAGAAAGATGTGGGATTATTGCCTTGCTCTTAGTCACAGCCAAACCAAAGATGAGTTGGCGGAAAACAAGAGTACACAGAAAGAATGACAAGGAGACTAATGTTGAGCTGTAACAGCAGGGGCTCCCTCCACTTCCTCCTTAGCCTTGCGAGCAGCAGCTCTAATCTGACGTTGCTCCTCCTTGTAGATCCTGTTCCTGCGCTGGAACTGCAAAAGAGGAATCACAAAGTTTAAAGTCAATTTTCTCATTGTGAATCATATCATTAACAATTTCAAAGAACAAAAAGAAAGAAAAACATATCACGATACAGAAGTGTAGAATACAGACAAGCCAGTTGCATTTTGTTCACGTCTCTTGCTTCACTATGTAAAAATTCAGGACATGTTTAAATTGTGCGGATCAGGGGCTTGCCATTTGAAGCAAAACGGGGGATGTGAACATAATAGTGTCCCATATGAGTACAGGTCTACAGGACATGCTGCGAAGCAAGTAAGTTAAATATGATTTCTAATTTCTACTTCAGAACCTTTCGAAGTATTGTTCAGATTAAGCAAGTTCAAACTCTGGAATTAGCCATCCAATCGCCAGGGCAGGAGGCTGGAGCCATGGTTTCGGAAAATTGCCACTATAAAAGCAGAGATGACTCAAAGTACTCAAACAGTGCCACTCAGGAGAATACAAGATGCAATGTCTTCGTTCCAGAACACCTTGCCATTCTAATTTTCAGAATGGGACATGATCAATTTTAACAAAGAACCACCATCCATCCTAACCTGCCCCAATTGAAAGCTCGGTTACTCCTATGACTCTTCTCCCATCGTACCCTAGCTATTTCGAATACAGCTATAATGGATTTCGATACAATGGTGGGCATGGAGTCAACCTTCCGAGCTCGATTTCTTTAGCTAAGTTCCTCTGCAAAATTAGGATAGGCAATTCCTCCATAGTACTATGGACGAGACGATCACAACAGAGGCCAAGACACATGAATCAGCGTAGAGCACAAAATGGGGACGAAAAGTGCAATAGATCTAGGCAATCGAACACAGCCAACAAGGGGAACCGACGATGGGGGATCTAATGCTTGGGTACAGACGCGGAGACGAATGAATCGAACAGAAATGGGGGACGGGGGCAGACGAGAGACGACTGACCTCCTTGGAGTGGTGGAGGCACTCGAGGTAGTCCTCGCGGAGGAGGGAGCAGTCGGAGGGCTGGCGGCAGCGGCTCATGCACTCGCTGAAGTCCAGCCAGAAGTCGTAGCACCGGCCCTTGTTCCCGTTGATGCCCCAACCCGACGCCATGGCCTCCTTCCTCCTCCCGCCGCCTCCTGCTTGATCTCTCTCACTCCTCTTTCTCTCTCCGCTCCGGTCGGGTCGGCCAGGTCCCCGACTCCTCCTCCCTTGGCTGGCTCCTGATCCACCGTTGGGTGCCAATGACAATGCGGGCCCACCACCTCAAGGTACTCGCGAGCCCAGTAGTTTGCGTTGGGCCTCCAAATCCACCGTTCGGTCCGGATATCAATTCTGGCCCACCCAAAGAACCGAACGATCGTCATGCAGTCAGTCGGACTCGCCGTTGCACGTCGTCGCAGCCTCGCCGGCGACGACGAAAGGCGTGCCCAAATGAACTTGTTTAGTGTCTTAGTGATGATGATGAAGCGTCATGTTTGCGCAAAAAAAAAAAAAAAATGGGGACTCATGTAATTATCTAAAAAAAGAGTGATGAAGCGTCATGTCGTCCGGCTCTGTTTTATCTTTTCAAGTCTGTATATTCTACTCTGAGAAGCAATGACGAGTTAAGATACTTGCATATGCAATTGCATTTATTGCTGCACGTTATTACAAATAAACTGAATCAATCTACTCTACAATAGAGAAACAACATTCCCTAGCTCCGTTTATTACAACATCAATTGTGAATTGACATGCTTCTGATGGCACATCTACTAAGTATTTCCTGTACTCTAAGACACTATACAAAAAAATTGTGACGATGCTATTAACACCCCACTGCAGCACCTTCGGCCATCGATTCCTTCATTGGCTGTCTCACCTCGTCCATATTCACAAGTGACTCAAGCTAGTGTGACTTTTTTGCCTTTCGATTCTCTTGCCTGCCCCCAATATTTCAAGCAATCAACCAAGAAATACATTGTACAAGAAGCACTAAAAAGATACTAGTATTAGTGTTTTCATGACGTGAAATTGGGTATGAGGTGCACCTTCGTGGAAATAGACTTCCTGGACGACACAAATTCACCAAACTCCCTTTCATACCGTATCTTCTCGTCTGCAGGCGTCGAAGGCCTAGCCTTCAGAGCAACAGACATGAGAAGTTCTTTGCTGATGCACGGTTCTCTTTCTGGGATACCATTCTCTCGGTTATCCAAAAGTTCGTGGACTGCTGCCAACCCAGCATCCGTCAGAATAGCAGCAAGATCAGCACCGGTAAATCCTTCAGTCAGAGAAGCAACATCTTCCAAACTGGCATCACTTGCCAATGAAACCTGAGACCGGCAAAAGACAAGAAAAGATCCAAGAAATGAAAATGGTGGAATAACTTACTGAAAATAATTCGTGAACTCATATAGAAGCAACATTCGAAATGAGATCCCAAAATTCATCCCATCTGATGTAAAAAAAAGTACTTAAAAGAAACATGACAGGACAAACTCACCGTCCTAGAATGCACCTTCAGAATTTCCAAACGTTCATCCCATCGAGGGAAATCACAAAAGACTAGACGATCAAACCTTCCGGGCCCACCACCTCAAAGTAGTCGCAGGCCATGGAGTTTGCGTTGGGCCTCCAAATCCACAGTTCAGTTCGAATGTCAATTCTGGCCGAACGATCGTCGTGCGGCACTGGTCGCAGCCTCGCCAGCGACGACAAAGGCACAAAGCTGTGCCCAAATAATTCTCAAAAAAAAAAAAAAAGCTGTGCCCAAATGACATCTTTTGTGATCTTTCTTTCTCAAAGGATTTCATCACATTTCCACGCTGAAGCAGACGCCTCGAGGAGTACTAGTCCATGTATAGACTCTTTTGAACTTGTTCAGTGATGAAGCGTCATCGGTCGTCCAGCTCTGTTTTATATCTTTTCAAGTCTGTAAATTCTACTCTGGGAAGCAACGACGAGTTAGGATAGTACATGCAATTGCCTCTATTGCTGCACGTTACAAATAAGCTGAATCAATCTACTCTACAATAGAGAAACAACATTCCCTAGCTCCGTTTATTACAACATCAATTGGAGAACAGCACATGATTTTTTATTTTTTATTATTGTGAAAGAACAGCACAGGATTGACATGCTTTTGATGCCATTTCTACTATGTATTCCTATACTATAAGACCCTATACAAAAAAATTGTGACGATGCTATTAACACCCCACTGCAGCACCTTCGGCCATCGATTCCTTCATTGGCTGTCCCATCTCATCCATATTCACAAGTGACTCAAGCTAGTGTGACTTTTTTACCTTTCGATTCTCTTGCCTGCAACCAATATTTCCACCAATTAACCAAGAAATCCTTTGCACAAGAAGCACTAAAAAGATACTTGAATTGTTCACTTTATCAGTGTTTTCATGACGTAAAATTGGGTATTGGGTGCACCTTCGTGGAAATAGATTTCTTGGACGACACAAATTCACCAAACTCCATATCATACCGTCTCTTCTCGTCTGCAGGCGTCGAAGGCCTAGCCTTCCGAGCAACAGACATGAGAAGGTCTTTGCTAATGCACGGTTCTCTTTCTGGGATAACATTCTCTCGGCTATCCAAAAGTTCGTGGACTGCTGCCAACCCAGCATCCGTCAGAATAGCAGCAAGGTCAGCACCAGTGAATCCTTCAGTCAGAGAAGCAACATCTTCCAAACTGGCATCACTTGCCAATGAAACCTGAGACCGGCAAAAGACAAGAACCAAGCATTGAAAATGGTGGAATAACTTACTGAAAATAACACGTCATTAACTCATACAGAAATAATATTAGAAATGAGATTCCAAAATTATTGCTCGAAAAAAAAATATCCAAAATTCATCCCAACTGATGAAAAAAAAGTAATTAAAAAAAACACGATAGAACAAACTCACCGTTCTAGAATGCACCTTCAGAATTTCCAAACGTTCATCCCATCGAGGGAAATCACAAAAGACTAGACGATCAAACCTTCCAGGCCGCAAGAGTGCAGCATCAATCAGCTGTGGCTTGCTGTACAAAATAATAATCACACACACAAAAATGAATAAGCAAGATGTGTAGTCAGAATCTCCCTAACATTAGTGGGAAGTAACACACCATTCTTCCCTATGCAAATTGAAACTCTTAAGCACAACCTAAAATATAACATTTTTCATGCTTTGCACAGAGCTAACCTGGTAGCTGCAAATACAAATACTCCAGTCAAGGTTTCCACACCATCTAGCTCTGTCAGGAACTGCATAGAAACATTAAAGCACACACTTAGATAGTGTGCTTCAGTTTCCTGGAACTGCCTAAAGACTTTACCATTGAAGTGGCTAGGGGACAGTTACTAACCTGATTGACAACACGATCGGAAACTCCTGCACTGTGGGTTCCTCGCTGGGGTGCAATGGAGTCAAATTCATCAAAGAATAGCAGACAAGGTGCTGCGGCAACTGCCTTTGCAAAAAAGTCACGTACCTGGAATCAATTTATTACATTAGAACAATTATGATCTTGTTGTCTTTTGTAATTGCAGTCAGCAATTTTTGTTACTGGAAAACAGGGTTGAATAAAAAGGGAGAGACAGGGATATTTCCTAACACTTCAAATATGTTTAGCGTAAGTAAAAGAAAAGGCCAAGGAAATTCTCATGTATTGCTTACGGATTGCTCAGAAGAACCAATGTACTTATTCAATAGCTCCGGACCCTTGACTGAAATGAATCGCAATGAACAAGCTGCAGCCGCAGCTCTCACAATGTGAGTTTTGCCACATCCAGGTGGTCCATACAGAAGAATGTTTGATCGCAACCGGACAGGTGCCCTGGTAAAGATATTTGGGTATTTTGATGGCAATTCAAGGGTCTACAAGAAGGAAAACAAACATAAGTAGGAACATCTGCAGGGGTAACCGAATGAAAGATGCCTGAATGTTTCGATTTACATAAGCAGATAGATGAGATCAAAGTCCTTAAAAACAAGATTGTACGAAGTGTGCACCTCTTTAATGATAGTTACTGCCTCATTTAGCCCTCCAACATCTTCCCAACCACCATCTTTGTCATCAGGAGCATATTTCCTAAGATCACGCATAGCGACTGGAAGGAAGCCGTGCATTGCTTTTGAAAAATCTTCCATCATCAAAGTTGGTTTCACAGAGTTCAGTGAGGCATTAGAAGGCAGAACAAAGCGAGAAGCAGCTGCGTGCACAGTCCTATCAACCAAAATTTCCTGTGACACAATATTGCCCATATACAGTAAGTATTCTTTGCCCAACACACAATGCAAAAGAATATTTTGTATGCTAGAGAGGTTATGAATATTGGCAACTGTTGACCATAAACAAAATTACATAGCAATCCTTTTTTCCCCTTGTTGGTAGAATTAGGCCATAATGATCATCACAAGGATATCATTAAGTTGATGATAAAGACCAATCTATGATAAGAGTCAACATTACCAAGTCATATGCATCATAACCTTCACATTTTGATGCAATCTCAGATAGTACTTCCTCAGAACACTGTAAGTCATGCTCCTCAACTTGATGTTCTAATAGTGCTTTGCGCTCAGGGACTGCAAGAGCGTGAAGCTCAATGTGGAAATCAAATCTCCCTGAGGAACAAACAGCATTTTTATTAGAGCAGTTGAAGCCGGTGACAAACCAGCAGGCTTGAAGAAAATTACAGACAGGAAATTACCAGAAGAGGTTAAGTCTTGAGGAAGGCTCTGAAGTGACTGAACTGAAGCCATTAATGCAACAGGTCCATACCCGCATGCATTCCTGGTCTTATCCTGGAAAATAGTCGTGCCAAGAACAGATACCATAAGAAGTTAGAAAAATAGAGACAACCCCAATCAAATGTGTATTCACAAAATTCAAAGATCTGATGTGGTAACACCTCCTCACCTTGTACTCATCCATAATATCAGCTAAATACCTTACTAGAGAATCAGAACTGGTCGACTGAGACACCTGAGGATCCGAAGAGACTGAAATTACACTATCTAGATCATCAAATATGATGATCGAAGGAGAATGAAGCAGTGCTTCTGAAATGCTGTCTTCAATTCCTTGCCTTGTCTCCTTAGCCTTGCCAAGTGCAAGTTTGGAACAATCTATGTATATTCTGTTCATCAAAATCAAATTATATGATTTAAGTACAATGAGCTTTCTCTCAGAAGAAGAAATAGTAGCATAACTCGAAACAATAGCATGGTAAAGATTGGTTTACACGTGTGCCAATATATCTTTATGGTCTTCAAAATATTTTGCAGAAGCCCTAGTCAGAGCAGTTTTCCCAGAACCCTGAAGAAGAAAATCAGTCACACAAATTTGTAAGCAAACTGTACATCCTACAGGCAACAATATTCAAAATCATATGATGACTGACATAGAAAAAGGAAACCACCATATAACTTCAAGTTTCATGACAGAAATGGATGGTGTTACTTACTCGAGGCCCATAGACAAGAACATGTCCGGGAAAGGGGAACTTCAGTCTGTTGAATAAGCTGAGGCTAGCTGGCGATAAGAGCACAGATAACCCTTTACAAAGAAAAGCAAGGACATGTTAAGTCAAGCACTCAACAATAAGAATGGTAGTTGCCAGAAAATAAATGAAAGGCAAAAAAAAAAGGAAATATTTGCTCATCTGATCGAAAAATATACTTTTTTTCACATCTGACATTGCATTCTCCATCCAGCCTAAAGAGGACTGTGTCAGCTTGAAACCATCATTGAATCCATCATTCATTAATGAATCAAAATATACAGTCTCGCCCAGCTCCAATTTCCTTAAAAGCAGTTCCAGATTTTCTGGATTGCCGTTTGGAGCACTCCAATCAATCTCAACATCGAATTGTGAGTCGGTGAAACCAGAAGATTCAGAAGCAACTGAGAGCAGATATAGAAATTCAACTCTATTCAGTTTTTGATCAGTCGCTTCGAAATGGAGCAAAACTTCTGTTGGTAAAACTATTGAATTTATTTTTGTTTGGCTAAGTAAATCCATTTCTTTAATTTGTCCAAGAAGCCACTGTTTGATAAACAACTTATGTTTTGTCACGGATTCAGAAACGCTCTCAACATCTGCACTCTGAACACCTTCATTTTCACCATGATGAGCTTCTTGAAAGATATCACCAGTTCCTGAAGGAAACCAGGAAATCCTTGAAGCATCCGCTTCTTGAATTCCTAATTTGGTGCTATCATGGCCATCTTTGGCATGAACCTTGAACCGTAAAGGTGATATTGTCACAATAGGCTCTTCCTTCTTGATATTGACTGAGTAGGTCTTAAGATACACCCCTAGGATCAGCAAAAGTGGTATCAGAGAATAGTGAAGTAAACAGCACAAAAGACAAAACATACACAGAAAAGATAGTTATTGGGAAATGCGTTGTCCACAAATCTGAACTCATAAACTAGAAGTTGCTTACTTCCTGATATGCATACTCACATGAATGTACATCAGCACTTATGAAGTGACGAAGAGAGTAGGGAAGCATAACATGCCCTTTGGCAACAGAGTCCGAGAATAAGATATGGACAACTGCTTCTTGTGTTCTTTCTTTAGCTACTGAAACACCCTTGTTTTGTGCAACTTCTTTGCCTTTTGGAGGAAGTCCCTTCTTTGATGATTTAGGTGAAATAGTAACCAACTGGAGATTGCCAAGTGATATATTTGTAGCTGTATCAGGATGTATTAACGCAGCATAGCTAAGAACCACCCCTATGTCAACACCTTTATATCTGAATGTCTGTGCATACTTCCTATCGGCTGCTTGAACACGTAGGAGTGCCTTTATTTTGACTTGTTCCTTCAAAGGAGTCTGCTTTTGCACATCATGAGAAGACTTCTCTTTGCGTTTTTTGGGTGCAACAGCAACTTCAGTTCCTGGCACAAGTTGAACTAAAAGAAAGAAAATACAGTGGATGCTTAGCAATAGATACGATGAAGTTTGACATGATAAGTGGTTAAGTAGCAACATTTAATGAACGGGTTGTTTACTGTAAGATTGCTAACATTAAATACTCTTATACAATGCGGTGCAGCAAGTCACGTGATGCCCCAGAATCAACAACCTTTAGGATTTCCTCAAAAGTCAGAATAAGTAAATTTATTTAAAGAAATTAATTAGTAACAGAAGATCAGATTTAAACTTTCAGTTTATGTTATTCGATAGATAGGCATGAATGCATGTATGGAAGTGTCATATTTAATACCCCTATTTTTGTTTCATAACATGATTATGAAGTCCTATATGATTTCAAGAGACAATGTCTGGGATTTTCACTATCATATAACTAGTTTCACTTTTTCGGAAAAAAAAAACTAGTTTCAAAAGGAAACGTGGTTACTTAAAAACTACTATGATCTGTTAACCTAGATAACATGTTTAGCTCAAGTTAGTATAAACCTTACAAACAGTAATGCTATTAGGTACTCATCATGAAGTACGATGTGGACAAGTACACCCCAAGTAGGAGCAAGAGGAAGTTAGTGTCAGGATATTGTATCTACCCCAATTAAATGGGAAAATGGACATGAAAATCCTGAAGTACATACCCTTTCTGCCATCTGAGAACCATCAAAACAGAATATGCACAATACAAATACTTTGTAGGCTAATCAGGAATGACTTTCTCAAGCATACCTTAGAAACTAAGATGTATTTTTTTCTGGTAAGTTGCACGTCGTACAGTTAAAAGTGCATATAAACCTACTTAAGTTTAAACACTTAAATCGTACAGTACACACAGGAAAAGAAACACCGCCTATGAGCACAATTATAAGTAAAAAGAGCACTGAAAAAGAAACATAAACTTATGGTGCAACACAGGCTGTGCAAGTAAGCAGGCTGACGCAAAAGAAGCATACCAACTGTCTTCGCCGGGCAAGATGAAACCACAACAAACTTCAAAATATTATGGCCATCCAACCACAATGGGAATTTCATGCCCTCGTAAATTATACCAACCTAGATTCAAGACAAATTAAATTGCTGCACCATAAACAGAAATAAGATGGAATTACAAAACAAGTAAACCAAATATACCTGCTTCAATATTGTTTCCTCAGCCAAATCGGCACGGCTCTCCAGTATTTCCCAGTCATCTTCACTGAAAGGTTCTATACTGACCGAGTCAGCTTTGGCCAGAGAACGAGATACGCTCAACTGTGCTACTGTTCCATCAGGCAGTGAAATGCATTCTGCTAACTCTTGTGCAACCTGCAACACACACCATTCGGTGTCATGATACTGCAAGTATTCAGGGCGTACTTTTTCTGCATGATGTGCAGAAGATTGTTCGAGGTAACCAAATTGAGGACAAAAATAAGGGATGACTGCAGAGCAGATTCTGATTGACCAGGAAATAGGAAGAAAAGGATAACTCATATTTGATCCCATTTAACTCCAAAATCTAAAATCGAAGTGCCAAGAGGCCACAACATGCTCTACCGTTCTCCAAGGCAGAAAATGGGCGCCAAATTTATTTCATCGAATACGGTGTTATTATCAAGGAATTGGACATCAATTACTACGATTCCCCAGAACAGGCATCAATTCCACAGAAGATTGACAGCTTTCAGTTACAGGACCAGAGACAGAGAGACCAAAGACTCCTAAGTGACAACGCCACAGCTACTGCGAATACTGGCCTGGATAGCGGGATTAGATGGGTTCACTCACCTCAATGGCACGGGATCGCGATGCGGCGCCGGACCAGGCGAGAGACCAGCGGCCACCGGCGGCGGCGCGGAGGTCGAGCGCGAGGACGGGCGGGAGGTCACCGGAGGCGGAGGTGCGCTCCAGCGCGTGGATGAGGTGGAGCGGGAGCGCGACGAAGCAGCTCCGGGCGCCGCCCACCAGGCAACTGCCTCCCCGTCCCCGCCCTTCCTTCCCTCCTTGTCTTCTCTCTTTTTGGTGAAGATGCTCAATTCGGTCAAACAAAGTCAACGCGTCCGAGGCCCATACATTTTTTAAAAAAAATGATTCAAAATAAATACTATTTTTGAAAGAAATGCTGAACTTCACATGCATTTTTTTTCTCAAATATACTCCACATGTTGTTATTTTGAGTTAGATTTTAAAAAGCTGCCATAAGACATGACAGGGTTAGCAATGCACCGGTTGTATGACTGGGTTTAACAAGCCATTCACACAGAGAATTTCCCATTTCGGATACATCAAATCTATGTGTTTGCTATAACTATTTTACACAGGGGTGTGACTATCGCGATAGAATAGCTGTTTTCTCCTCTCTTTTTTTTCTCCATCTGTTGACGAGAGAATTATTTGATAAATATATACCATTTTCACATTAAGTAAAGTAAGGTATATATTTTCTGTACTACATTTTATTGATCTCTGCGGCTATTTTTTTCAAGCAGTTCCAGGGGGGGGGGGGGGGGGGGGGTTTTT
>LAPY01002537.1:15973-29107 GCA_000970635.1 Eragrostis tef
TGATGTGGCTGAGTGGAACATTGGCTTGGTTATCTGCGGGGTTGGAACAGGCGGCCTCTGTACCACCGGAGCAGGCCTTGGAGGTGCTGGAGGAGCACGACGTGGTATATTGATCTCAGTGTGAGGAGCAGGCTTGTGAATATGGACCGGGCTGCTCATGTTGCTACCACTCTGCGTGCCTGTCTCATAGTCATCCTGGCTTGCAAGGCTCTGAGGATAGGATGTCTGAAGAGACAGTTTCTTATCAAACCCCTTTTCCTTGGTGGCACTGTAATCAGCACTCATGCTACTCCTCATGCTGCCATTGCCACTAGAGCTAAGGTCAGCATATGGACCTCGGCGGGCATGTATAGGTCGGAGAACAGAGGATTGTCCCCGCGCGTCTGCTGCCGCTTTTGCTGCCTCATTTCTGTCAAGCTTTGCAAGCTTCCAGGGACTGATTTTGACTGGCTTCTTGGCTTTGTTTGCTCTTTCAGCATGTCCAGCAGCATCAGGATCTACGGATGATGGTAACATCCCTGGCTCCAAATGAGGGACCGCTTCATCCTATTTCAAAGTTGGAAGTACAGTGAATTATAAGAGAGTGTGCCACCTGTATTACATATTACTTCTACATAACATCTTCATACTGAGTTTCAAAGATAATATGTGATTGTTTAGCAGACTTTCAAAGCGGGCTGCTAACTATTCAAAATTACCTGATCAACGAAAATCCTTGGTGGTGTGCACCATGGACCTTTGTGGTGAATACGAAGTGAACTACCACCACTGAATCCAGTGGTTGCTGAATTTGTGGGGGAGTAAACAATGTTTACCCCTTCCTCTTCCTCGTCCTCTTGAGGCGCTTCACTCATAGCTCTCATTGCGACAACATATTCATAAGTTGTCATCCCCTAAGTGGAACAAATAAAAACAGTATAGTAAGAAACAACATATCTTTTCTTACACCTTGTATCTGGACAATGATGAGACAAACCTTTCTGATCAAGATCATGTGGAAGAAAAAAAGTTCACCTAAGGGTATGCAAGCAATTAGAGAAAGAAGAGTAAAAAAAACCTGCAAGATGAAAAGAAGTTTACATTGATATTGACGCAAAAAACAAGAAACAATGACTATAACTGTTGTTATTCTTTACGAAACTATACAGTTCTAGAAATCTAATCATTACATCTGATAATTTGGCAGAAAAAATTGAACTATGCTGATAAAATATTGATAATTTCTGTCACAACTTACTACAATAGTGGCAAAGGGAGGACGAGTTAAACCATTCCCAAGCTTGTCTTGAATAATTCTCTGAGAATTCTTGTTGGTAAAGCATATAACAAGAACAGCAATGCCTATTCCAACTTCAATAGCAAGCTGCAGAATAGAAGATTTGTTGTGGTTTAGCAAGCACTTGAATAAAATAAAATCAGGTGTAAAAGACTATACTCTTCTATAGATTTATGCAGAATGGATATTGTGTAAGGGCACTTTACGGACCCAGAGGAGACTGGTAATCATCAGAGCAATAAAAGTAAAATAGTTCTTCCATCCGACACAGTTATTTAGCCACTGCCAAAGAAGCAAACATGAGATGTGCATAATATTATAAATTGAAGGTAATTAAAGTTTTTGAGAGAAATACCCGACAGTGATGATCGAATCCATCCACACATTTGTCACAACTTCTGCAATGTTTACTGAATTTACGAACCTGAGAACACAAATGTCACTTTTGACCCAAGTTGTATGCCAGTTAAGAATTAAGATAGAGAGGGCCTATTGGCTATGAATAAGACAAAGCCGCTGTGTGGTTCACTATTCAGCAGCCAAAAATATGAGTGTACCTCAGCATTGCATAATGTGCAAAACAAGGCATCTTCCCCATCTACTTGATTCTCTGAATCATCTAATTTCCGGCAATCCTCCTTGACAAATAAAGCACAAATAATCCCTCCAAATAAGCAGCTCCTCGAACTTCTTTGTGGTTGTGAGCTTAAATTTATATCGGTATCTCTAGCAGCTAAAGCATCGCGATTGGAGCGCCCATTTAGAGAGCTCCTATAACTAGATGCTTGGGAGTTAGTTTCGGCAACATCATCAGTTTTTGCCGGCAAATTTGTGCCCTCTAAGTCAAGAGTACTTGCAGGTGCGTCAATGAAGCCACCCTCGAACTTTGACATGATCCCAGGATCCGCAGGGTTTATGGTAGTGCACCGTATATACAGGATGAAGACAGCGAACGCCTGAAAGGGTTACCACAAGTACAAATTGTAAATGCACTGTACAAATAACTGCCTTAAAATGATGACAGATAAATGTGCTGCAGGTGCTACTTGGCAGGCTTACCACTGGAGTATAAATACCAATTGCAACATGCTCTAGGATTTTCTTCCCTAGAAATGGCGCAAAGAAGGCATAAAATGCAACCACCAGAAGTAAGAAAACCGTTATTGCAACAATCTGTTCCACATGATATTAGAACTTTTGTCATTCCACTGTCCACAAAATGAAAATGCAATTTATTGAACAAATTTGGGGATTCTTATCCCAGATAAAAAAGGACATAAAATAAGATTCTGCATAGAGGTGGAAATAACTGAACATGACCAATGTAAGGAACCGAGGAAAACAATTCTGAATATATGCATACTTATATCTGGCATGATGATAATGCCTTTGAACTTGGAGCATAAACCGGTAATTTGTTTCCTCAATTTCTTTAATAGATGGACACTCAGAAATTCAACTATCTGAAGACTCATCAACAGCATACTTCTGACAATGATATCGAGAGATAGTTTGTAATTCGGTAATGTTTTAGGTGTAAGTGTGTAGCATGGTATCACAATCATGAAATATTTGAAAATGTATGGTCACAAGATTAAAAACAGGACCAAGGACATCAGACAACAGCGTAATTGTGAAACCATTGACATGAGCATGCAACCCGTCTGGAGCTAGAGCTACTAATAACTTAGCTTGTAATTGAAAGAGGTTACCCATGGGAAAAAAGGAAGAAGATAGCCATCCATTTAAACTAAGTTCATGTCAAAGATAGAAACACTCTAAGGAACGAAAAAACAGCTACTGTATAAGAGAGCTCTACGGTCTACCCAGTGTTCAACTGTTCGCACCATTCTCGAGAGTATTGCACCCCACAAAATAGAAATTTGTTCACCACATTAGGCATCTATCCCTTCTAACAACATACAGAATGTAGAAGTCATAAACTAAGCAGATGAATGAAAACGACCGCCAAATGAATTCTCCCAGCTGCTGCACAAAGGGATAAAAGTGTTGAGTTTTCCCCCCCTGGTATCGCTTCTACGGAACACTGGCAGAGAATCAATCCTTGCGGCGGAATTTCGTCGAGGCAGATTATCCTGCAAACTGTGTGGAAGAGGGCGAAAAGGAAGTGGAAAGCCATCGAAATTGCACCTGGAGCGTGTGTGCTGGAAGCTGCCATCCATGCCTCCTCACCATGGTTCCTTCTTCCTCCTCTCTCGCCCCTCCTCCTTCTCCCGTCTCTCTCTCTCTCTCTCCTCTCTCTCTCTCTCTTCAGAGGAGAGGGGAGCGCTTTCCCCTGTTCCCCTGCTTTCTCGAGAGCAGAGGAGCAGTTCAAGACTCAAAGAGTCAAGACTCGAGAGAACACACACTCTCTCCCTCTTTTCTCTCCCCTCTCTTTTTCCTGATTTCCTGCCGGTTCTTTTTACCGGGCTCGTTTCAGTTGCTGTTTTCGTGCTGGTTAGTTGAGGATCAATCAACGGTGAGGTAAGCATGCAAGATTACGGATCTCCTGGCCTTGAATTTTTTTCTAAACGGCGGCCGTAGAGCTAAAGCCAGTGTCGGGTTCACTTTAACCTGCCACTGTCATGTGGATTTTGCTTTGGCTTCTTGCATGATTTTTCTCCTCTCAATTTCTAGAGAAACTGTCCTTGACAAGGTGTAAAACATCCATCCCTGTACGCGTCAATGCGGCTCGCATATAAATTCTGTATCTCTATCTATACGCTTTTACTCGCCTCGCTTTATAATCCTGCGCACCACGGCACCTAAAATGTGTACGGCGTGCCCGAAAGTTTGTCGACCATCCATGGCACGCGATGCTAACCCATCTAATACCTACTACGCCTTGCAATTCTTGGCACCGGTTGCAAATGCATTTATTAATACCAATTAGGAATTTGATATAAACATACAGGTGAACTGAACCCATCGATTCGATCAGAAAAGAGTACATGGTAGAATAATGTTGCTTGACCATAAAGCATGCAGGGAATCGTGCTCTCAATCAAACACATAAACAACCTCATCCATTAGCCGGCGCGTGTGGGTCATGAAAACTTATGTGTAATCCTTAGTTGTAAGGACAGAAGAAGAATGAATGGTAGGACAAGCATGTTAAGAAATGAGAACAGAAAGAGCAATCGAGTAGTGTGTGCTACGTGCGTTTCAGGGAGCTCTTGGGAGTACAGGTAGATTACCTGAATGAATGCCGGAAGGAATGATTATGGAGGGGTTGAGAGGGGCAACGAATGATGATGCTTGATGCGTCGCGTCGTGCAAGTCCCAACTACTTCAGTTATCCTCTTTTTTTTTTCTAAATCATTGGCTGCTTTTTCGTATCCATCAAGCAAGGCTTGTGTGTGTGTTTTTCTCTTTGTTTTCCTCTCGTTCTACTCCCTTCGAACTTTCGAAGCTGTCTAGAATCCTGGTCGTTTTGCTTTGATTCACAGAGCTTGTTATCCTTTCTTTTTTTTCCAAATCATTGGCTGCTTTTTTGTATCCATCCAGCAAGGCTTGTGTGTGTGTTTTCTCTTTGTTTTCCTCTCGTTCTACTCCCTTTGAACTTTCGAAGCTGTCTAGAATCCTGGTCGTTTTGCTTTGATTCACAGAGCTTGTTGCTTGGTTTGTGGGTGCATAGGAGGCGGGTGGATCATCGTGCAGTGTCATCTGTTCGTGCAGTGGCCGCCAGCATTCCCCTTCCCCATAGCCTGATTCATCTGGTGGCTGCCATTGCCATTGCCGTTGCCTTCCTCTGTTGGAACAAGGCTTTCCATCATGCGATTTCTATTATGGTTCCCGGTGCAACTTTGCTGCCTGGGTTCACCATTGGATTCACTGAAGTTAAATGACATGCAGAGAAGATATAATAGTCTTTGCATGTGACTGATCAATGGTCCAATCCAAAGCTTAATTATATGCAGAGAAGCACAGCTGCAGATTTAAATGGAGAATGAAATGAATTTGTTAATTATGTTAGTGTCTAAAATTGTCTTGTCAAATAAGGTGTGCTGGCAGCCTGGTATTCTTCACAATAAGACACCTTTGCTTAAAATGGCTAGCGTATCTGGACTCCATAAAAAAGCAGCTTAATATGTCTATTCATAATCACTCATTACCCTTCATGAACAGTTACTTGTCAAAAATCTTGATGATTCTCTAGCAGTCTAGCTTGGTACTTTGTTTTGTGCATTCCTGTACAATTACTCAACCATGTTTTGTTTCAGGCATGTGCACCATCAGTCAACTTAACACGCAGGACCAGCAGTTTTCCTGTCCTGGGTACATGCAAGCTGACTGATTCCGGACTATTGCTTACGAAAAGCAAATCGAAAAGTTTACACAAAATTTTTCATAGAGATAACACGAATATGCGCTGCACGATATGCAGATCCACATTTAACTGAATGCTGTTGTGCCGCTGTTTATCAATCAGGACAGGGGAGTTTTCATAGAGATTCGCATGCATCCTCCGAAAGAAAATTTACACAAGAAATTTGAGCTTTGATCTGAGCTGAGATTGTACGCAAGCAAGAATAAACTCTCATTTCAGTCTGTGCCAAACATCCAAGTGCCAAATTCACTTGTGCCAAACATGATGTGCAGAGGAGTTGCTTATGGCCAAGTGTCAAGACCAAAAAGCACGATCAACACCAAACCGACTCCTCCAAGCAAGTTGTTGTGCTCATGCCTTCCTGCGCCTCATAATCTCCACACCTAAATAGTCCAGAACGCCTTGAACCGCGACATGAGGTTTGCCAACCTTCACTCGGACAGCGGAGATCTTCGGGAACTTTTGCAGCGTGTCAGTTGCGATGGAGTGAGCCACCGATTCCAGAAGATTATGCGGCGCGCCTTCAACAACACTCTTAGCTATCCTGCAGAGCGAGGGCCAAAAAAAAAAAACCTTGGGTGAGCTGCAACTGCAGAGTATTTGGGAAATAAATAGTTTCTTCCTTAGGCGTGTGTGCATCATTATATGTCACTATGTCCTTTCTAGAACAGGCGAAAAAATAAAGCTAATTAACCAAATGTGGTGCCTGTTGACTGTTCCATTCAGTTTTCAGAACTTGATATGTTGTTGACAAATAAGAACTATCATGGTGGAAATAAAAATCTGATGACAGTCCCCTGATCATCAGATAAATGACTACTACGGAGCAAGATGATCAATTATGAACCATTCTATAAGAAGTACTACAGTTCTAGTATGCACTACTGAAAAGTACAACCGCCTATTTATTGCTAATTGTAATTTGAAAAGAAATCATTTAGAGATGCACTGACTGGCCATAATGCGAGATAATTTCTATGCCTAGTTGCGTGGAAGCCTGCAGGATAAAATAGACGTAGTGGACAGATTACAGTCCAAGACTGTACAAACTGTCCTTGCCCTTCAATCATAAATTCCAGTTCCAAATCTACTAGCTTCAAAGCATTGAATCAGAGCACGCATGGTATGTAGCCATGGGAACCAAGGGAAACTAACCTGTAGATGTCGGTGTAGCTGACGGTGTCAGCGATGCTGTCGGACTCCCCGGCGGCGGCGAGGTCCATCCAGGCGTCGATGTCGACGACGAACTTCTGGCCGAGCGTCTGCTCCTCCTGCTTCACGCCGTGGAAGCCGTGGAACTGCAGCCCCCGGAGGATGAGCTTGTCGCCGTCGCCGCCGCCGCCGGCCATCCCCTCCTCCACCTTTCACGCTGTGGTTGGACCGACCGACCGACGCTGAACGACCGATGCAGATGTACTGTACAAACGTTGTCCTACACAAGTGTGTTGGTAGGTGAAGGCAGGCCGGGGCGGACGTAAAAGGCCGTCGTTTGGGCCTTCGGGTCTTCTCTCTCATTTTACTTGGGCTTCTTTCAATTCCAGTATAGGGCACAATGCATGATGCATTGAGTTTGGGGACAATGACGACCGTTTTGGATCAAATGCAACGTAACAATGTACAGAACGAAATGAAGGTTAACAGAAAGAAAAAAGGAGTTGATCTCAAAAAAAAAAAAAGTTCCGTTGCCGGGACTCGAACCCGGGTCTCTCGGGTGAGAGCCGAGTATCCTAACCAGCTAGACTACAACGGATTTTGTTCACAATTTAAATACTATGCTACAAATCAAAACATTTTTCAACACTGGTTTGTTCACTACTACTAGAGTGGTCAAGGTGACCGTAGCGCACTCGCAACATTCAATTTGGGAACTCTGCAGTAAAAATGACTTGTCGCTGTCCATTTGGTATACCACACCTTGTGTACGTTTAGACACACCTCTAATCTCTAGAGTTAAATACTAGTCATTGAACCTATGATGTTAGATCATTAGACCGGATCACCAGCCGTTCTGGATTAAGTAAACAGCTAGATCCAATCCTAGCAGACTTAAGTTACGGAAAAACAAGCTTTCTTGACGTTTATTGCATCTGGCGTGTCTTCTTCTCCTTAGATCGATGGATCTTGGATCTTGACTTGACTTGCACGAATGACGGACGCGCCTGGTCAGCAACACGCTGGATGTCATAGCTATCGTCTGGGAAATTGCCAGTGCATTTCGTGAAAACCTCGTAATCTTGTTCCAAGTCTTGTTGCAGCGCACCTTAAAAAAAAAAAGTCTTGTTGCAGCTTATGCAAACTTGAGATACCGAGGATACTGGTCAAGGCATTTCGTGAAATCCCGCAATGTCGTAGCTCGATTTGTATCCACCACTAGCAGGTGTGTCTGGTGCGTGCATGCATCCGCAATTCGTCATTTTAAATAAAGAAAAAAAATCTAGACTCTTTTAACATTATCTGATCGTCTTCCACATATTAAAGCTACGTCGACCTACTAATGTTTCTTGAAATCCGATTCAAATACAAGCCCGTACGTCATACTGAAATTCAGGACCCAAATGAGCCGGATGCGTACGCAATACGAATCTTTCACCCACACCACAGTAGTATTCCACAATACGAGTAATACGGAGACGTGGTTGTATACGTTGCTTCTGCTACCCTTCCCCATTTCAAAAATTCCAAATCTACACCGCAAACTATTAAACGAGAAATAAAAAAAAAACCGCGAAGCAGTAACGCTCTCCCTCCATCTTTTTCTTGAGAAAAGGTGGGGAGTATCAGATCACTCATCAGCCCACAACCGTCGCGTCGCGCCCCACGATTCCCACCTCTCCTCTCATCAGATCACGCGCCACCCCAACCCGTGGGGAGGGAGCCCGATCCCATCCCCAGATCCGCCGCCCTCCGCGCCGATCCAGGCGGCCGTCCACGGCTCCTGATCTTCGCCTCTCAGGCGGGTCCTTATCGATCGCTCTTTCAGCTGAGATCCGACCTGACTCGGATTGATTTGTTCTGTCACCGGTAAGGAATCCTTGTTAGCTTGCTCGATGGATTGTTCGTTTGATTATGCATACCATTTCGTTCTTTATTTTGTCGCGGATTTCGATTGCTTTGCTGCGTGGTTCAGTTGAGCCCCCTGTGTCCGTCCCATGTTTGAGCATGCCCCTGTATCGCTGCGTGAGAGATCTTGTTGAATTCTTACCTTACTAATATCTGGGTGACATGTGGTATCATTGTCTTTGTGTGATTTGAGATATCGAGGATCAATGTTCGTGATCACGAGTCTGCAATTGCGTCGATCACATTGCTTGCTTATCATGCTGCGCACTGCGGATTCGAGCAGCGAATTATGGCCCGACGGAGCTTCAGCCTAACTTGTTGTAGGGTCTTTTCCTCTCATCCTCTGTTAGGACCAATCCTGGATGCATACATCATCTCGCGATTGCGTGTACGCTAGCAATATGGCACTTAAATTGGTTGGGTATAAGGCTGCTTTCACATAGAAATTATGTCTCGTGTATGTGGTTGTTTGGCAATGCACAGCCAATTCAGGTGGTTAGGACATGGTTTAAGTTTCTTCAATGGCCTTCATATGCATGGCTGCAGTGTACGTCATGTGAATGGTTGGTGCAGGGCGTAATGAAACAGAGGGCTCTGGTAGGATGTCATTGAGCCTTGTATGATGTACAATTGCCTGGACGGACGGCTGTAGTTATGGTTTGGTGCTGTTTTCGCCAAGCTATCTTTTGCTGTTATGATCCTTGTGTGATGTACAATTGCCTGGACGGCTGTAGTTATGGTTTGGTGCTGTTTTGACCAAGCAACCTTTGCTTTGGCTGTTATGATCCTTGTATGATGTACAATTGCCTGGACGGCTGTACCTATGGTTTGGTGCTGTTTGGACCAAGCAACCTTTGCTTTGGCTGTTACTAGCTTCATTTTTTTTTCTTGACGAACCAGTTACTAGCTTCATAACCGTGCATTTAAGTGGCCGGTGCATGCAACCTGCAGTTAGAACTTAAATAAAGCACATTGCATATCATGGTAGGGTTGTGTGGTACCTGGATGTAAACTTGCTATGGAGCAACTATCCTTGTTTGCCACTCAATACCTTGCATTCAGAAATTAACATTTTATTTCTTCATAATAATTCGTCTGTGGCACTTGAATACCTAGCAAGCAGTAATGCTATTTACTCTAACCCAGTATTTGATAGCCTTATTCGTTGAAGCTTGACGCATGGTTATTGAATATTGTTGTTTCAGACTCCATGGATAAGCAGGAGCCAGTAGCCAATGTTGAACAAAAGATTGTTCTTGCAGAGAAGCCTAAAGATCAGGTTATTACTCTATTTAGTACTAGCGTTTTTTATTCAATGTTTTTGCAATTTGCAGCCTTGCTGACTATTTCAGCTATTTCTATATTTTGTGACCTCAGCTTGTTCTGAATAAGGATGAGAAAGCAACTGTGCCCCCAATCTCTGTTGATTCAAATGCTATCGATCTACCAAGTGAAGGACAAGCCCAGGCTGGCACATCTAACATAGATGGGGATCACAACGCTGCATACCCACACAACTTTTATGCTTCTCAGGCACAGCCATTCTATTACCAAGGTCAGCATGCCTTTTCTGTTGTATTTGCCTGGATATTACTTCGTACTTGCATTTTTTTTACATTCCACCTGCATTATATGCAACAAAACATGAATTTTAAAATCTTATTGCTAACCTCATGAAAGAGATCATAGGAAAACACAAAGAAGAAGAAAAAAAAAATCCAAACTTCTAGACATATACGTATTGGTAGCTGCACCTGACATCATTTCTTTATGAAATGGCCTGTGAATGATCAGGAATTGAATATGTGAATGTTAAATCTGTTGTTATACATGTACCAGTGGACATCACTGAGCTCACCTGTAGAATTTGAAGCTTTTCTCTTGAATTGGTGAATGGTCCTTGACATAGTTTAATCTATATGGGTAGGTTCAGGATACGAAAACCCTCCACATGAATGGGATGCTTATCCTCCTTACGTGAGTGCTGAAGGATTGGAAATGGGTTCAACAGTAAGTAGAAAAACTTTTTTTGTTGCAAGTTTTCCATTCAATACTTCTCTAAATTTGACTTTCCTTGAAGGTTGTATATAATGAGGACCCCTCGTTGATGTTCCACGGTGGCTATGGCTATGACCCATATGCTCCTTATTCTCCTATTACAACACCAGTACCAGGTGCTGTTAGTGGAGATGGTCAGCTCTACTCTCCTCAGCAGTTCTCCTTCTCGGCTCCTTACTACCAGCAATCAGTACCACCTGGCATGCCATATTTAAGCTCTCCTACTCCAATATCACAGGGTGAGACAATGATGCCGATTGACCCAACACAAGGAGGTTTTATCGCTGACACTCTGAGTCCAAACAGCTTCCTTTTTGGGCCAAGACCTGGTTATTATCTAACTTTGTGCTTTATTTACTTGATTTAGGTGTGATGCTTTAGATGAGATTTTAACTTTGTGCCTTTTGATGATATCTCTCAGAATGGTTCAGATCATCAGAAGGAACTGGATCATTTCCATCACCTGCAGCTTCACCTCAACCTGCTGGTGGTGTTTCAGGGGCATTTGGCCAAAGTAACTTTCCAATGGCTTCTGGAATGGTATTATTTTCACGTTGCAAATCATTTATTTTTCTTCCCTCATATAATACTTACAATATCTCTTATATTGTTGGTCATCCAATACCAAAAGTAACAAGCTGTGTTGTCACGTTGATGCTTGAGCATTTGAACAGTCACCTTTCATTAAATCCACTGAACTGAATATTCTCTGTTACCACATAAGCTGTTAGTGTTATTTGCCATGGAATTCCATGATTAATTTTCTGCAGCCTAAGTGCTTTCATATCATGATATCAGAAAAGAAAGAAACAACTTTCCCTGACTCCATAATGAATGTTTTTGAATCATGATACTGCCAAATATGTATGTTGCTGCTATTCAAACAAAGTTTGAGTTACTGGGTCTCTGTTTTTAAGTTAAAATGCACATATGTCTGAGAGACCACTATCAATCATTAAATACATGAATATGCAACCCGAGTTTGTCTTGTAGAGCGGGGGTCCAATATTTTGTTTTTGATTCTCTTTCTTCTGCGATTACAGGCATCACCTCACCAGAAGCCCTTCTATGGTTTTGGATCCCCCAATGACTCCTATGGGCGAGGGTTCTCTCATGGTGGGATTTTCCCACAGGCTAGCAATTATAGGGGTCCCTTCCCTAGCTTTGGTCTTAATGGTAGAAGTTCCATCTCAATTGATAAAGGTCGCAGGAGAGGAAGGGGTAATGCCCTTATTTGCAGCTGTAATGGTCCGCTTGACTTTCTTAATGAGCAAAGTCGGGGGCCACGTACCACTAGGCCCAAGAAGCAACCTGATGGTGATAGTAAGGATGAGAAGCCTTCCAATGGACCTAATCGTGAGTTATACAACAGGCCAGACTTTGTTACAGAGTACAAGCATGCCAGATTTTTCATCATAAAATCATATAGCGAAGATAATGTGCACAAGAGCATCAAATATGGCGTCTGGGCTAGCACTACAAATGGAAACAAGAAGCTAGACTCAGCCTATTGTGAAGCACGGGACAAGGAAGAACACAGTCCGATTTTTCTGTTATTTTCGGTAATTATATCATCATACTTTCTTAGTGTACATTTTGAGGCCCTCAGACTTTTTATTCCATTTGAATTTTTGGTACTCATGGCTATACTTAAAACTTGGAACAATGCATGCAGGTGAATGCTAGTGCACAGTTCTGTGGTGTTGCAGAGATGATTGGACCAGTGGATTTTGAGAAGAGTGTGGATTACTGGCAGCAAGATAAGTGGACTGGTCAGTTCCCTGTTAAATGGCATATAGTGAAGGACGTCCCAAACAATCTCTTCCGCCATATCATTCTCGAAAACAACGACAATAAACCTGTAACCAACAGCCGGGATACACAGGAGGTATATGGCCTATTCCCTAGCTACATTTTGCTTCATCCCTTTGCTTGATTCATGTAAACTCTTCTTGTATGTAGTTCTCTCTCTTTTTTTTCCATTTTAGTTGATAATGATTTTTTTTTCTTGAACACGATAATGAAATTTTGATAACAGAAATGTGTTACCTCATCCTAGCCTATTTTGTGTGATACTGATATATGGTTGAACCTGGTGTAGGTCAAACTGGAACAAGGACTGGAGATGCTGAACATCTTCAAGAGCCATGATGATGAGGCGTCAATCCTTGACGACTTCGACTTTTATGAGGAGCGTGAGAAAGCACTTCTGGAAAGTAAAGCACGCCTGCATCAGCAGCAGCATCTACCGAGTTCTACTGTGGTTGAGCCCAAGAAACCGCTGAATATGCCCACTGATCTGATGGGACATATCACCAAGAGCTTTGCTCAGGCTGTGCGGCTAGGTGAGGCGGCCAAGACCGTAAGCCCTTCAGCTGAGAAAGGTTCTGCGGGGGATTCATCGATTCCT